>CAJVQA010000097.1:0-44699 GCA_910591915.1 Cetraspora pellucida
TATATATGTAACTATTTTAAATTATTAATAAAGATATAAGCAAGGCCTCACCTTAATACCAAAAAAAAAAAAAAAAAGAACCACTACAGAAAAGAGTACAATTGGCTATATGTATAACTTTTTTATATTACTTATTTAAGGAGTTCATCTAAAGGTTCTTTACTAATTGTTATACTTAATACTACTGCTTGGATGTTCTATTTTAAACTCTCTGAACCTGTAACTTGTATTAATTTACTAGATTATACTCAGATGCCCAAATTATTATCTTAATCTTAGAACTAATTTATCTTCAAGGTAAACTCTTCAGAGCCTTCTATATCTATTTTTATAACTGATCTAAGTATCACTATAGCAAAACTAATATTTGTAATCAGAACTTAATTATTAAATTACTGTGTCTTTGTAGAGTTTATACAGATCTTAGCATCTACTTTATAGCATAACCCTGGTATTTTAGTATACTTCTGCTTTTTGTTTAGCCTTTTTACTAAACTTTTAATTCAGATAGCCTATATAGAACTATGATTAGTCTATTAGTATATCAGATTAGCCTAATATTTTTTTCTTTTAATTCATTTTGGCAACCTAATTAGTAGTACTTCCAAGATTTTCAACCTGAAGGTTTTTGCTTGTCTGACTACTACAACTAAGTACTATGACCTTGGTATCTGTTTCTCTAAGCTAGCCTTTACAGTAGAGCTATTAAAACTCTAACTACCTTTTTACTTAAGTCTTTTCAAATGGACTTCTTGTTACTTAATTTCAACAGATTTATATGACTACAAGAACTTATTTAATGTTTGCACTATCCAATTTGTCACTTTGCATTTCTTTGAGTAACAAGTTACACAAATGCCCTATAACCTGCCAGTTATATTAGTATGACTGCTATTACAAGTATCCTAATCTAATTATTAGTAACAGTTGCTATAATATAAATATTATATAGGTAATTATCTAAATTTTCACCATCAATAGAATTTGAACACCCAATCTACTACTTAAAAAATTAACAACCTGACCACTTCACTAGGTTGTCACACTTTATCAATATATATTAATTAACTAATATATATCAATATATATATAAAATTAACAATTATAATTAATTAAATATTTATATATTCAGGTATTATCAACTCTTTCTGCTAATCTTCATAACCAAAATTAGAACAAAAAGAAAATTATAGAAATCACAAAAACTAGCAAAAAAAACATAGTTGTTAACTAAGCAAAGTTAAAGCTAGTAAGAAATTAGATATAGTTTGTTAGAATAGTAAATTAAGTTGATAGCAATATAGTAGTCACTTTAAACTTTTAGAAGAAATTACACTTTTTGTTAAAAATTTTTGATGAAAAAAGAAAAAACACAAAACTCTGTACTGCAGATTATATATATGACATGTAAAGCAAGCTAGAGTAAACAGTAAACACAACAAAACAAACAAACAGATGTGCAATCTTGCAGATAAACAAATAAACACAGGTATAAATAGTAAAACATATATTGAATATATATAGTAAAAATATAGAAATAATGCAAAGAAGTGTAATACAAAAAGTTCAACTAGTATCTACAGAAATCAACTGGTACAAGAAATTAGAAAAGTATTATAACATGTTTAATAAATCTAACAAAGTACAAAAAGAATTATTAGATAGTTATAAATTAAAAGTTTTAAGAAAAAATAAAGAATTAGCCAGACTAGTTGGCACTGAAGTAGTCTTAGTCTGTATATTTAGAAACTTAATTAAAGTATATAATTATTGTGAGTATGTATAAGTAAAAGATAGTAAGAAACCAAAGAAGAATAGTATAAAGCAAGTAAATGAAGACAAAATAAATAAAGAGATATTCCTATAGCAAGAATATAGGTGCATAGATTAGAGTATACTAGAAAAGCAAGCAGAGAAAAGTCCAATAAAGAAAATTAAAGAAGAGAAAGAAAGTAAAATAGAAGAAAATGATCAGCAAAAGAATATGGCTAGTAATATAAAGACAAATGAGAAATATAAAACAGACAAATAAGAAGTAAAACACAAAGAAAAAAAAAAAACTGAAGTAATCACAAACATTGTACAAATGTAGAAAAAACAAATAAAAGAACAAAGTTATACAGATGAGACAATAAGAATGCATAAAGATAGTAAGTTAGAAAACAATGTTTATACAATATGGGACATTCTAGTAGAAGTAAGACCAGCATGTGTAAGAAAGTGTTTTCAGTTTTATAGTAGAATTAGGTTTATTTTATGAAAAAGTTGTGATAATAGTAAAGCAACAATATTTGCTATTGAGTTTAGAAATGAGAACAAAATATCAATATTTGATCAGACATGGTCAGTACATTTTGAGAAAGACAAAACTTGTAGAGTTATTTCAGGTACTTTTGTAAAAAAGATATTAGAAAGTAAAGCATCATATAAAACAATAATTAAAAATGTTTCAACAATAGCAATAAAGGTGCTATTATTAAGACAAATAAAAGTAGTAAAGATGAAAGCAGTCTATATTTCAGTGAACAAAAACAAAAACTAATGAAAAACTGCATTAATCTATTTTGAGACAAAAGAAAACTTAATAATGGCTACTAATAAGAAGCTATACTATTACAATACAAGATTAGTGTAGTGTAATAAAAGAGCATTCAAGAACAGTAAAATCAAAAAAAAAAAAACAAAAATGTAAAAGAATCTTTTATGAATAGAAGTCCACAGTATAGAAGATATTTGAAGAGTTAAGAAAACATTAAGAAAGAAGAAAGTAATAAAAAAAACTAGCAGAGAAAAGATAAAGAAGTTAATAAAAAATATAATAATAATATGTAGACAAAAACAGTTTATACAAAGGAATTAAAAAGTAAGCTACAAGATGTTCTTAGCAGAATATTAAGAAGACTAGATGATATTGAAGAAAGACAATTAGAAGACTTGCTTCCAAATTACTCCTAAAAGTTGCTATAAGCATTCTACAAGAGAAAGTAATCACTTTGTTGAATATAGAGTTAGAAAACATTAGTAAGAAGTTTGCATATAGTGTAAGCAGATATGACAAAAGTAGAAAAAACATAACAAGTATTAAGATAGCATGTTACAACATAAATAGAATAAAGCATAACAAGATCAAACTAAGAACAATAGTTGAGTAGGCAAAAAAAAAAAAGTTAATATTTTTGATCAATAAAAACAAATAGCAATAGTAAAGAACTAAAATATAGTTTAAAGAACAATTATTATAAAAGTGTTTGATTGCAAAGTAAAAGTACAAAGAAGAAATAATTAGGTGTTGGGCTATTAGTAAGCCAAAAATAGGAGAAACATATAGAAGAAATCTGTAGATTTGAGGAATATTTAATCAGAGCAAAGTTCTACTTTAAGCAGATAGAAATAATGATAATAGTAGTATATATTTCTCTAAGTAACAAGAAAAAACAAGAAAATTACAACAAAAAATAGTAAACATATATATGAAGAGAGCAAATAACTTATAGTTCATAGTTATAAGTGATTTTAATTATGTAATAAATAGCAAACTAGATAAGATGAGTAATAGTAAAAATAATTGTATTAGATTACTTCATTATATAAATGGCTGATAAGATAGAGATTTGATGATATATATAGAATTTGCAACTTAGAGTTAAGAGGTTACACTTAGGTAGGACAAGATATATAAATGAGAATTGACCAAATATGGATTTCAGAAGATCTACAACTAGGATTAGAACTGACAAAAATAATTGACACAGAATTTATAACATCAAGTAACCATAACATTGTTAGTACAATGTTAATGTTCAAATACTTGATCCAAACATATAGTATAGCAGAAATGAAGGAAAAAAAATTAACAAGAATAATTTATTTATATGATAAGGTGATGAAAGAAAATTGGGAAAATTATTAAATAGATCTTGAAAATTACTTTTCTAAGAATAAAAAACTTAAAGTATTTGAAAAAGTTAGATATAGTGCTGATATAGACAAAGTTTAGAATATAATATTCTGTGTAATAAAAGATGCAGTGAATAGAAACATACTAAAAAAAAAATAATTCAAAGAAATAGTAACATGAAAAAAAAAGAGTATAACAATGTTATACAAAAGAATAGTAGCACTAAGTAAGCTATTACAGAAGACTAAGAAATTGGTTAAATGAGAAAAAACAGAACTAAACTTAGAAAAATTAACATAAAGATAGATAAAATAAACATAGAATATGGTTTAGAAATAGGCAATATAGGAGAAAGCAGAATAGCAGATCTTGAAGAATAGTGTTAGTTAATAAAGAAACAGTGGCAAGCATTAAAAGTAGCAGAGAAGATTGAAGAAAACAAGCATATAAGAAATAAAATCAATATTGCAATAGATATAAGATGTAAGAGAATTGATAGAGAAATAAAAAGAATGCTTACTAGTATTCTAGATAAACCATACAACAAAATCAGAATTGATTGAGTATTAAAACAGAAAGAAGATAGACATTTATTAACAGTAAACCAAATGCAGTATTAGAGCAAATGAAAAAACATTTTAGTAAGCAGTTTAAACAGAAAGATGTTATTGAAAATAAAGAAGTAATAAAAGAGTTTTACAAGCCACTTACAAAAGTCAGAGAAGAATGATATGAGAAGTTAAAGGTAAAAATAATAATTGAAGAATGAATAGAAGCAATAGGAGAAACTAAAAATAAAACAGCATTAGGCATGTCAAATATTAAATACAGACTAATCAAAAGCACAAGTAGTAAAACACAAGAAGTCTTTAGAAAAGTTGCAAATATGTGTTTAAGGCTAGAAAAGATACTATACAAGTAAAAAATAGTGCAAATATATTCAATTCCAAAGGGTAAGAATTGGAATTACAAACTTTGTAATGTTAGACCAATTGCACTATTAGAAACATTTAGGAAATGAACAACCAAAATGGTAACAAAAAGAATATCTAGTATAATAAAAGAAAAAGATATACTCAAGAGTCCAAACTTTGTGGATCTACTTGAAAACTCAACAGAAAAAGCAATTCATATTGTAGAAATAATAAGAGAAGATGCAAAAAAAAGTAATAAAGAGTTGTAGTTGCTGATGCAAGACATGAAAAAAGCATATGATTCAGTATCAATGAAATCACTTTAGTTAGCATTATAGAGAATTAAGCTGCTAGTTGAAATAGTAAGATTTATTATAAAGTTATATAGCAAAAAAGAAGTTAGTATTATAACAGAATTTGGATTGACAAAGATATTTGTTATTGAAAATGAAATTGAGCAAAGAGAAAAAATTTTACTATTAGTCTAGAAGATATTTTATAACTCATTATTAAGAAAGATTCAAGACAATCAGCAGTTAGGATATGAAATTGAAGCATATAAAGTGCTAGATTTGCAAATAAACAGAGTCAAAGTTAAAAAGACAAGGCAAGCTGCAGTAGCATATACTGATGATACAACTTGAGTAGCAAAAAGCAGAGAAGAAATGCAAGAAATTATTTAAATTGCATAAAGGTTCTTTAAATTTAATAATATTCAAATTAATAGTTCTAAGTCAAAGCTATTGGTAGTTAACTCAGGTACAGAAAGAAAGAAAAAGTCTGTTCTAATAAACAATTTTCAACTACAGGTTAAAGAGAAGCATACATTAACAAGAATGCTAAAGGTGTAGTTAAGTATAGAAGCAAATGAAAGTTTAGTTGTTAAAAAGGCAAAAAGAATCATACAACAGTTTATGTAAAACTTATGATTTAAGAAGTTAACTATTAGTTAATTAATATATATTAATAATAAATATATAATACCAAAATTGATATACATGTTGCAAACTACAAAGACATCTAAAAGGCAACTAATTCATTTATATTAACCAGTAATTAGATTTATCAAGAACAAAGTAGGGCTGTCTTCGACCACAAAAAATAGTGCAATATTGCATCAAGATTTAGAGAGATGTAGAATATTAAGTCAAAAAATATTTAATAATCAGTTGGTGTTAGTGCAAAGAAGGCTAAATGAGCTAGATCAGATTGGTAAAATGACAAGAATACAAGTAAAACAAGGCTTTGCTTTGGCAAGATTGATATTAGAAGAATTAGATGCAGCTTTGATAAGCAACTTAAGGTGGATTTGAAAAAATAATTTGGCATGTCTAGTTATACTTAAAGCAAAAGAAATAAATGTAACAGTAAAGGGAGAAGGTGGTCTTTGGCAGATTTATGATACAGGTAAAACTGTACATAGTTTAATAGAAAAGAAAACATTCAGAATGGCATGTAGGAGGTTGATGAAGTATAGAATATTTTTTATATAACAGTTAATTGATTAAAATGGCAAGAGAATGATTATAGAAAAGTTTAGAGTATTATGAACAAATATACAAAGGAGATGAAAAGCAAAATGGTTTGCAGAAATTGAACAGAAAATGTTAAGTAATCAAGATAACAGAACAGTCTAAGCAAAATTTCAAATACAAAGCATAAATACTATAACAATGCAATCTATATGCAAGAAGCTAATACAAGATAAGAGAAAGCATGAATAAATACTAGTAAATAAGGAGAATATGAATTCAATAATAGGCAGAGTAGTTAAAAAAAGAAAAAAAGATGTACTTATAAATTACTGAAGCATATCTAGAATTAAAGATAGAAATTATTCAGTGCTTGTAGAATGTGAAAAGTGTAATTTGAATAATAGAAATAATTCAAGTAGTTATCAGCATTAGGTTAGGAAAAAAGAAATAGCAGGTGTGCTGCCAGGAATTAAACAAAAGAACAAACAGAAGATTCTAGTTCTGTTAGAAGAACTAAGTGAATATAAAAAGAGCCATACAGAAAATAGAAGCAATAATAAAAGAAAAGTTGTAGATAAAGAAATAAGAATATATACACATAAGACCAGTCTGTTAAAGATGCAAACTTTTAATAGTAACTTAGAAATCTTGTTATTGAAGCAATTAAAGAAAAACATAAAAGTAGATTATACAAATTACAGCTTTTATACAGACAGAGTATTAGTAAGAAAAAAAAAGAATTGCAGAATGGTGCAAGTTGAGTATAGGTTAGTGAAGATAAGGACAGATTAATAATAGAAGGAAAAATTAAAATAGCAAAATGACTATTATCTACAAAGACAAAATTAGCTGCAGTGTAGATGATAATATTAGCTGTAATATATAATAGTAAGATAGTTATTAAATTAGATAGTATAGCAGCAATTGCAAGTCTGAAAAGAGAAGAACTATTATATAGAGTAAAAATAAAAACTTTAGATTAGTCACAAAGATTAAAGATATGTACAAGTCAAAGAACATTAGGTTATTATTAGTTAAAGTTAAAGCATATAGTAGAATAATATAGAATGAAAAAGCTAATAATCTTGCAAAAGAAGGTGCATAGCAAGGTGAGATTATAAACTTGAAGCTTGAAAAAAATCTAAAATTTCTATATATATTATTTTGAAAAAAAAACAATAGTAGAAATACTAACAAGAAAGTTTGTTAAGATATTAATGAATATGATGAATGGTACTAAGTAGCATTGCTCAAGTGCAATAAAAAAGCTAGAACCAGATACAAAAGCACAGTATAATTGGAGATAACTGTGAAAGAAAAATAGAAATTTAACAGGAAATAAGTGTAAATCTTTAGAAGAAAGTAAGAAAATCTTATTTAAAATTAAATATATTATCAATAGTTTGCTAGTACTTAAGATATTAAAGAAGAAAGCATCAAACTTGTATAATTCAGATGTATATAAGAAGTGCAAGACAAAGAAAGAATCATCAAGACATTTGTTTAATTGTAAAGAATATAAGGATTATTGAAATAATATTAAAAAGTTAATATGTTAATTAGTATGAAAAAAATTTGACAAGTTAGACAAGAGCAAGTTTACAAGATGTGACCTAAAAGAATATTAGTTAGTAAAATGAAAATAGAGAAAATTAAATATAGAGAGGTATGCATACATAGCTTAGCAGTTGAGAGTATGTTTAAAGAGTTGTATGCTAAACAAGTTTTATATAAAGGTGCAAAACAGAGCATTAGATTATATATTAAGATTGTAAAAGAGTTGTTTAGAGAAAAATTTAGTGGTGAAGATGTAAAACAATAGTTAAGTAAGAAGAAGAAAGTAGAATAATACTAAAATTAAAATGAAAAAGAGTTAAGGCAGTTGAAAATAAAGAATACGATATAAAGAAAATTAAAAATAAAGAATTATTAATAAATAAGATCGAAGTAAAAAAAAACAAAAAAAAAGAGATAAAGCATAGGCAATTGTTTATATAAGATGTTGATAAAATAATACAAAATAGAAATAGTCTATTCTGGTTTGGTTCTTGATAGAGCTAACAAAGTTTACTAATCTAGAAATAGGTTGGTGCAATAAGTTACATTTAAATGCAGTTTCTGTACTTGAATGATATCAGGCTTGCAATTTCAAAAATGAATTACTAGAAATAGATAATGTTTCAGTTAGTAAAATTTTGTATTAAAGCTCTGACAAGAAGTGTGGCAACCTAGTAAAGTGGTCAGGTTGTCAATTCCCTAAGTGGTAGGTTGAATGTTCAAATCCTATCGATGACAAAAATTTGGATAATCACCTATATAATATTCATATTATAGTAACTGTTACTAATAATTGGATTAGAATACCTGTAATGGCAGTTGCACCAGCATAACTGGCAGGTCATAGGGCATCTATGTAAGTATGGCATTACACAGAGAAATGCAAACTGACAAATCAGGCAGTGCAAACACTAGATAAGTCCTTGTGGCCATGTAAATCCATTGAAATTAGGTAACAAGAAGTCTATTTGGAAAGATCTGAGTAGAGAGGTAGCTAAATCTTTGACAGCCCTACTGTAAAGACTAGCTTAGAGAAAAAGATACCAAGGTCATAGTACCCAGTCATAGTAACTGGATGGGTAAAAACCTCTGAATTGAAAAGTCTTAGAAGTATCACCAACTAGGCTGCTATAATAAACTGAAAAAAAAAGATATCAGGCTGACCCAATATATCAATAGACTGGTCATAGTTCTATACAGGCTATCTGAATTGGAAGTTTGGTAAAAAGGCAGGTGAAAAGGCAAGAGTATACTAAAGTACTGGAGTTATGCTGTGAAGTAGATGCTAAAGTCTAAGTAAACTCTACAAGAGCATAGCAATTTAATAGTTAGCCCTAACTACAAGTGTTGGTTCTGCTATAGTGATACCTAGGTCAGCTGTAAAAATAGATACAAAAGGCTCTAGAGGTTTATCTTAAGGATAAATTAGTCCTAAGATTGAGATAATAATCTGGGCATCTAAGTATAATCCAGTGAGTTAATACAGATTACAAATTCAAAAAGTTTAAAGTAAAACACTCAAGCAGGGGTGTTAGATATAACAATTAGTAAAGAACATTTAGGCAGACTCCTTAAATAGATAATATAGAAAAGTTATATATGTAGCCAATTGTACTCTCTCCTGTAGTGGTTTATTGAACCACAATATCGATAAGTGATTAATAAAAGTAAAAGACTAAAGAGGTTACCTTAATACCAAAAAAAAAAAAAATTAAAGCTTTAACAAGACTGTCAAAGAATAAAAAAAAAAAAATTTAAATATTTAGTAAAAATATTTTAAAAAATAATGTTATTATTATATTTAATTATTAATACAAAAAATTTATAAAAGTCATAATTTTTTTTAATGATTATTTAAATCAAACTTTTTAAAAAGTTAACCTACAGAAAAATAATATAGTTAATATATTAAACTTTATAAAAACCTTTTTAAAATATTATATATATATAGTTGAACATTGAAATAGAATTTAAAAAAAGTTGCAGCTTTGTAGTAACAGTTTAAAAGCATTTTGAAACTATAAAAAAGTAGTTAATAAAAGCCAAAAGTTTTTATCAAGTAAATAACAAAATTGAATATATTAGTTTTATATAGCCTAAAAGAGTCAAGAACTTATAAAAGCTACAAAGTATATTTACTTTCTAAATAAGTTTGTTAATAATATAAATTGAAAATAATACAATAATACAAACAAGTGCCTCAAGTTACTAGAAACCTATTAATACTGTTTTGAACTACTAGTACTTTATACCAACTCTTTATAATCAAGTTAAAGTTGTTTTTTTTTATATAGTTTATTGTTAAATAATTTAAGTAAATAGAAAAATAATAATAATTATTTTTTTTTGCTTTTGCTAAAGCTATTAGTTATTAGTAGCTACTGCCTTTATTGTAATTTTAATTATAGTTATATAATTTGTACAAGATAAGTATACAACTAGCTACATATATAACTTTTGGCTATCTATTTAAATAGTCTGCCTACAGGTTTTATATTAGCTGCTATATCTGTAATTTGCTAGAAGATTATCTAATTAGACATTCTAATTTCTATATTACATTTAACAAATAACTATACAAGTTTCTGTATATTTAGGTGTTATCTAACCTAATTTCAACCTCTCTGTCTGTACATCTATTAAGCTGTTATACAATTTAAGTACATTATTTAAATATAGAACTTCAGAAAGCTCTTCTGCTAACTAACTTTCTATTTTTAGTTCTTGTTAACAGAACTTGTTCTTGCAAAGTTTATTCAGACCTTAGTATTACTTTATAGCATATTTCTAATACTTATAATATATTTTTGCTTTTGGTATCAACTTCTAATTCTGATAGTCTAAAAGGACTATAATCTGTTTCTAATATTCTAAAGTTTCATCTTTCAAGATTTTTTTTTTTTAGTTTAAGACTTCTAACAGTTTGATTAGTAATACTTTTTACTTAAAGTTTTTGCTTATCTAATTTCTTTATATTGGTATCTGTTTTCTAGATCTAGCCTTTAAGTAATATTATCAAAAATCTATACTACCTCTTTACTTAGATCTTTTTTAAATAGACTTCTTGTTTTTTAATTTCAACAGATTTACACAGACATAAGAACTTATCTAGTGTTTGTATCATCTGATATTAGTTTATATTTCTCTGTATAACCTGTTACTGTTAACTATAGATATAATAGAAATCTGAACTAACTAAAAAATTCTGTTATATAGCATATTTGTTATAAAACCTATATATCTATATAACAAAATAAATAACAGAGTTAGGCTAGATTCTGTTATAATGATTAAATAAATATATATATATTGCATTCTTATTGGTTGCAAGTTGTCACATTATATTGAATTCATTATATAGATTGGAATTTTATAATAATATCAGTATATGGGCTGGCAAAGAGTTTTGTTATATATAATATAGTCTTTTTACTATTAAATCTGTTATAACTACTATAAATTATATATTAAAAATTTGGTACTTCAAATTTGGTCCATTAAACTAGTAATTCTGATATAAGGATATCCATTATATTCATAGTTAACAGTATACAAATATTTTATAACCTGCTAGTCATGCTAGTATGACTGCCATTACAGGTATCTTAATTTAATTATTAGAAACAGTTGTTATAATACAAATATTATATAGGTAATTATTCAAATTTTTGCTATCAATAGAATTTGAACACTCAATCTACCATTTGGAAGGTTAACAACTTATTTACTTCACTAAATTGCAATACTTTAGTAGTAGTTATTTTTATTTAGTATAATTTATAATTTATAAAAAGCTTGATATAGGCTTATAATTATAATCAATTAATATTTGTAAATTGCAAGTTTTATATACTTTCTTTTTTTTTTGTTTATTTTATTTTTTTATTTTATTTCTTGATTTGTATTTTTTATTATTTATCTTTATATATTTTTTTTTGTTATTTATATAAAAAATTTTTTTGTTTTTTGTTTCATTATGAAAAAACATCATCAAATTAGCAATATCCTATTGTAGAATAGCAGTTAAATAAGCAGTCTATCTTTAACTAAAATAGTTAGCAAGTTATACTTAGGTACTATATGGGTAGCTAAGTGATGCTAAACTTGTATATTAGGAAATTTTATATAATTTATATAGTTTTAAGAATTCTAATAAAATATTAGTATAACTGCTAAAGTTAAAAAAAAAATTTATAAAAGTAATTTTTTTTTTTTTTTTTTAAGAAAGATCTTTTCTTTAGTCCTTTATTTCAGTAATATATAATTAAGTACAACTAATACAAATTAATATATTAAACTAAAAGAGTAGAGGTTAGGGCTAATTTACCTTCAATCTATTCTTAGCTAAAATAGTTAAGAAACCTTTAGTCTATAAGTTTAGTAAAAGAAGATGTTTAGTTTAAATTTATAAATCTATTGAGCTATAAAGTATATTGTCTATTTATTAATATTAGTAATATATGATTTGAGTTAATGATAGTAATAGTTAGTGCCAATAAAATATGTTGTTAAACATATATTCTACTTGGTTTTTATATATATTTATGTATCTTTTTTGTAATTCAGTAGTAAATGTTTGGTAGTAAGTTCTTTTTTAGCAACTCTAGTTTAAGTAAGTTATTTATAATAATTTCAAATAGGATTTGTTGGTTTATATAGATGTTCTGAATTTCTTGAGCTAGATTTGTTAATATAGTTGTTTTGATTTCATTATCTTTACAGGTTTTTGTTATTGCTTATTTTATTATTTCTTTTAATTCTATTTGGTTATATGAGCAGATAAGCATATGAACCATGCTTTTAATATGTTCAAGCACTTTGTATAATGTGGATTGGTGTGGATTTTTGGATTTTTTTTATAAAAGTTAAGATGTTTTGGTAGTTCTGAGGTTAAGATTTTGATTTCAAATATTTTTAAAATAGATTTTGTAGAATCAGTATTTTGACTAAGAGGTTTGTTTTTGAAATTAAAATATTCAAATATAAGTTTCTAATTAATATTAGGAAGATATGTTTGATGTACTTCTGATTATTCTATATAATAATTGCTTTTGTTTGTTATAAAGTTGTAGGTATTTGGTAAATTGTATATATAGTTGGTGTATTCATTATAAAAAAAGTAAAAGTAGTATTTAGTACTGTATTGGATAGCAGGTTAGTGTAGAATCGGCAAGAGGCATTTTTTATGCTGATTTTTTCTTCTGCTAGGTTGATTTTAATCTTTAAGTCTTTAGCATTGATTATAGTATTAAGAAGAGTGGTAATATTATTGAATGAAGTTTTTCTTAGTTGGTGTTTCTGTTCAGATAGCATTGTAAACATTGTTAAAATTTTAATAAAGATGTTGTTTTTGTTAATTAATATTTAAATTTTTATCTCTTCTGTTATTACTATAAGTATTATTGTGAGCATTGTAAACATTGCATAATCTGAAAAAAAAAGTTTAGTTGATGCAATGCCATATATGTTCATTATGCTAAAATGATAGTTGAGCATAAGAAATGTTGTATCCATTTGTTTTCTTAAAAGTTGTTGTAAGTTTGAAATTTAGTTCTTTTAGAAATAAACTTGTTGTATATAAGTTCTATATTTTTTCTTGGTTATTTGCAAAGGTTTGTAAGAATTGATAGTTGGTTCAATATTTTGAGATTAAAAATAAATATTTGTTATTTTGTTTAGGTTGTGTAGTTGCTTGATGTGAATATAAACAATTAAGATTTGTATAAATTCATTTGTGACAGTTAACTTGAATTTTAAAGATCAAGTGTATAAGGTTAGTAAAATAACAATAGGTTGTTTTAAATTTTGGGTTTTTGATTTGACATCTAAGACATGATATTAATTAGTGAGTATTTAGTAGATGATGTTATAATGTTTAATTTTAGCCTGGTTATTAATGATGCTTGTTAATTTTTCAAATTGTTGTGATTTTGTAATTATCTATTGTGAAGTCATAATATTAATTTTTATAAAGATGTATAAGTTAGGATATATTAGTGTTGTAGATAGATTTGTTGAAAAGATTATATTGTTTGTAATTGCTTTAAACTATTTTGGTGTTTTTCCTCTTAGCATTTTTTGTATGTTATGATAAAAAGATATCCAATCTAGAATATTATAATTTGAGTAGTTAAGAAATTGTTCAATATAAGTTATGTTGTAGTTATTTAATTTTTTCTTGATTAAGTATGATTGTTTTATTGAATAAAGAATTTGGTTAATAAATATGCTCTTTGTTTGTTTGGGAATTGGCTATAGGTTGGTTGTACATTCTAGCTAAATATTTAATAAGTAAAGTGTAAGTATTATTTAAACTATATTTGTTTTAACTTCATTTGTAATTAGTATAGATTGTTCTAATAAGATTGATTTGTTTGAATTGGCTGCATTTTGAATTTGTTGTAATTGAATTTTTAAACTATAAATGTCAAAGTTAGAAGAATTAATGCTTTGATTTAATATACAAATTTGCTATTGTTGTTGAATATTGTAAAGTGTGTTTAGAGCATATATGTTAGGATGGTATCAGATAGAATTAAGAGTAGACTGAGCTAGTCAAGCTTTCTGTTTGATGATATTTGTGTATAAGTTTGTAATTAAGTTACAAGAGTGTTTTGATAGATAAGTAGTTTGCATTTAATATGCTATATATGTAAGGATTATATTGTTAATGATACAAATAGCCTGTTTGTCAGTTATTTTAGCAAATTTAATTTTGTTTAAATTAGAGATAATGTCTTTGATAAGAAATTTTTTTGTAGGTTAAAGAGATGGATCTTAGATAAGCCATGCTTCTAGATGTTTAAATATTGCTTTTAGTTGAATATTTTATATATTCTTTTCTTAAAATATTATATTAGCATTAGAATCTGAATCATTAGTTACTAGTATTGATTTGTAAAGGTTGACTTTGATGTTGGCATAAGAAAGAAAGAAGTTGATTGTTTTTAATATGTTTTGTAATTCTTGTTTGT
The DNA here is from genome assembly GCA_910591915.1 of Cetraspora pellucida. NCBI lineage: Eukaryota > Fungi > Glomeromycota > Glomeromycetes > Diversisporales > Gigasporaceae > Cetraspora > Cetraspora pellucida. The sequence goes on from CAJVQA010000097.1 coordinate 14,819, forward strand.
CTTTGGCTATCCATATTGTATTATTCATATATGCTACTACAGAAGTATATAGTAATATAGAAGAATGTATATAAGTATTAAGTTGATATTCTTGGTATGTTGTATTAATACAATTGATAAGTGAATTACAATAAATCCTTTATAGGATTGAAAAAAAGGTTTCTCTTTGATTGATTCCATCTTGTACAGTATAAAGTTGTGTTAATCCAATGCTAATAATAACAGAATTTTGTTTATAATTAAGAAAGTTATTTAATAGATTTATAATCAAGAAAAGAATATAGATTTGTTGAAGTGTTTTGATTAATAGAGGGATGTGTACTGTATTATAAGCTTTGGACATATTTTGTGCTAAGATCTAATATTTGTTTTTTGTTATATTAGCATGCTTTATTATATGAGAAATAGTTTAAATAGGTTGAAGAGTAAATGTAATAGGAGTGCAATATTGTTGTTTGAATTTAAGATTAAGTATTTAGTAAGAATTTTATTTAATCAATAGGTAATTATTTTAGTAAAAATTTTTCAAGTATGTTCAATTAGTATGATCAGTTAAGTATATGAGAAGTCATAATTGTAATATTGTTTTTTCAAGATAGCCTATATGTTTGTATATTCTCAGCTGCTTAGTGTTTTTTTGATTATCAAACATGCATTAAAGATCTAAAGAAGAATTTGTTTTGTTGATGTTGGTAGGTGTTAAATTATTTCATTAGATATTCCTAAAGAGCCAGTAGTTTTGTATAGTAGTGATAATGTTATAGTCTCTGTTAATTCAAAGATTGATATTGGTTGTAATAAATCATTGTATATATTGGGATTAACATATGATAAAGGTTGAAAAAACTGAGCCCATTCATGTTCAAAATTAGGATTTGTTGGATTGTGTTTAGTCCAGTTGTTAAAGTACTCTTTTGTTGCTTGTTTTATTTTTTCTGAGTTATTAATTATTTTATCTAATATTATAATTTTGTTATAAGAGACCTGGTTCTAATTGCATTTAAGTATACTGTTTATCATGTATGATGTATTTGATTTTATGTTATTATATCTTCATTGTATGTAAAAATTTATTTTTTCTTTTTGTGCATTTTGGATTTCTAGACTGTGAACTTTCCATAATGTTTTTTTAAGCTACTTCACAGTTTGCTAAAAGTTATTGAAGTTTAACATTAAGTTCTAAATTTTGTATAAAAAAATAGATTGTTCTAAGTATAATGATATTTATTGAAATAAATAATTTAGATTTTGTATTGTAAAATAAATTAAAATTAGAGGTTTGTTATTTCTTAAGATAAAGAGACATTTGTTTGTTAGTTTAAGTGCTAAATGTAATTTAGTTGCTTTAAGAGAAAAGACTTGGTGTTTTTTAGGCACAGTATATGTGTTTGGTATAGTTTAATTTGCAACTTTTTTAATTAAATTTAATCATTTATTCTAGAGGTTGTTTAGCTGTTGTAGTGTTGTAATATTGTGAATCAAATTTATTAATTTAATTTTAGTTTCTAATATGTTAGCAAAGACTTTTCAAGTATTTGTTGTTATTTGATGATAAAAGTATATCTTTTTTTTCTTTTTTTTAGATTTAGATATTTTTAGTTAAAAGTTTGTCTTCCAAGTAGTAGTAATTATTTTATAATCACTGTCAGTGATATCAATTGAATTAATAATTAAGGATGAAGTAAAGTCTAAAAAAACTTCAGAATTAACCTATATATCATCAATTTGACTTTGATTTGAGCCTTTTTGTCATGTAAGTTCCGTTATAATATAAAATTCTAATAAGCATGTAGTTGATAAGAATTGAAATAAGAAGAATAGATTTGCTGATTGTTTGTATCAATTAGAGTTGTCATTAAAATTACCCATTGTAATTGTATGCCAATTATTACTTCTTGCTTAACTTAACTAATTTATAATTGTGTTTTGTATAGATTTGAGTTGTTCTGAATAGTTTAAAGACAAGTATAATGAAATTATATGAAGTTTATTGTTGGCAGAAAGGTGAAAATCAATGCATATTGCAATGTATAGAACAGTTTGAATGTTGAATATATAGAGTTGAAGTGAATTATGAAGCATAATTATAGTATTCATGCTGATTTCACATTGAGAGTTGTCTTTAGATATAAAGTTTGATATGTAAATTTTATATAATGAATTAGAGAGTTCTGCAAAAGAAGAGTTTTTAGTTTTGTTTCTGTTATAGAAACTATATAATAATTATTTTTGGCACAGTATTTGAGCCAGATTTGCAACTTTAGTGGATTGTTGAGTCCTTAAGTATTATAAATAGCAATGTTAAGATAATCTTTAATGTTTATAATAAAATTGTTTATAGAGATATTTAGTATTTTAATTGAGTTGTTGTTGTCTATTTGAGAAAATAATATATTAGATTTTAATTATATTATACTCATAGTTGAGAAGAGTAGTTATCAAAAATATCCTAGTGAGGGTCAGGAAGTTGAAAAGTTTAAAAAGTTGTGAAGATAAATCTTAAAAAAAAAACTAGTTAAGAAGTTGAAAGATGTTATCTGTGATTTGTTCATATGTTGTTATTGGTAGTTGAATGGTTTAAGATTGATCTATTTCTCTTAAACATATTTGAATTTTATCAAGATTTGAAAGAAGGTTTGGTTTGTATTTTCTTTTTTTGTAGTATCTTTGATTAAGATTTATTCTGTAAATAGTTGATAAAAAAAGTAGTATGTACAAAGTTGTCTAGCAGTTTCTATTAGGATTTTAGGACTTGTAATAGAAAGTGTTAGATTAAGCTCTATAATCAAATTAAGATCTGTAGGTAGTTGAGATTTGTTTGTAGAATTAACAGTTATATACTGTAATAGTAATAGGATATTGAACTTGTATGTATCTTGTATTTCTGTTAGAAATTCTTTTGCCAGATGATAATCAGTTATAGGAAAATTATAAATGATAGAGGTCTTGATTTGATTTAGTTCTTTTAAAAGTAGTTTTTTTTGAATAAAGTAGTTATTTAGAATTTTGTGAAAACTATAGTACTTTTGAAAGATATTTATATAGCATTTGAAATTGGTTGCATCTATAGGGTTGTAAGAAAAAAGATATCTAATAACAGAGTTAAGGTCTTGAAGCATTAATGATAAAGGTTTCTGAATAGATGATAGGTTAAAATAATTGGATGATATTTGATCAAAGTTGTAATATTTGTGTAGTTTTTGTTTATATTTTGCTAAATAGGATAGTTCAGATCAGCTTGTTGTTAAAAACATTGTATGTGTTTTTGCATTTAGATCAGTTGGATTGTCAAAGAAAGAAATAATAAGGTTAGCAAAATAGTTGTCATTGAGTTGATCAAAAGTATAGATTTATAAAGTGCAAGCTCTATTGCTTGAGTATATTTTCGATCTTTAATTGAAACTATGAAGAAAAGTATTTCTTTTATGTTTTAATCAATTAGGTCTGAAGAAGTTGGTAGTTGAATAAGGAGTTAAGAAAGATCTTTATTAAGAAGTTTGCATGTTTTTTCAAAAATAAGTGTATAAAGGATTTGTGCAAGATTAATGCAATAAAATATGTGTTTTGTACATTCATAAGGGCTAGTTGTAAGAAAATCTAGGTTTCTAATATAATCTAAAGTAAGTTTAATTTTGAGTTTTTTGTAAATTTAATCTCTATTAAATTTTGTAATTAAAATAAAATTATGTAATTTTTTATATTTGTTAAGAGTAATTTGATATAAAAACTTAAATTCTTTTTGGTATTGAGGAGCTGTAGCTTTTGTTCTTGTAAAGAAACAGAAAAATGCTTTGTCTAAGTAATTGAATTTTTGGTTAATAGCATATGAAATATTGTGATTTGGAGGAATAATTTGGATTTTGTAAGTAAAAAATTTCAGAAGTTGTTGTTTGTTATTAAAGGCTTCGATTATTTTATTATTGTTCCAATTTTGAAGGTCAAAGTTAAGTACTCATCTTGTTGCAAAAGCTTTCATTACAAAATTACGCTAGTCAAAAGTTATGTTGTTTTTTGGTTTTAGTAAGTTTAATGTTACTGCTTTGCTATAAGATTTATTAATAACAAATTAGTGATCATTAGAAGTGTTAGAGATGATGTCTATGTTGTTAATATGTGTAATTAGCATTGAGGTTGTTTGAGTTGGTAAAGCTTCTGTAAATATAATTGGTTCAGGGAACTATATGTTGTTTTTTGAAATAAAACTATTGGATAAAAGTGCCAAGTATGATAGATTAGATAATATAAAAATGAAGTTTTGAGGCATAAAAATATTGCTGATTTGGGCATATTTGTTTTGGTAACTGTAGTGTGTGATGTTATTTGGAATTTTGTAGAAGGTAAACTAAATTGTCTACTTTTTGTTAAATTTTTTTGATAAAAATAGAGTATAAAGAAAACAAAAAAGTTAGAGTTGTTAGTTTTATTTTTTTTAAAGAAGAGAAGTTTGTTTCTAGTTTTGCATTTTTTTTGGGTTTTTCATTTTTGAAAGCTTAAGATATAACTAGTATAACTTGAATGTTTAGCTAAACTGGGACCTATAGAGATCCATTTGAAAAGGTAACAGTACTGAGTCAATGTTGAAAAAAGTTTTAAAGTCTTATAATTTAGTAGTTAGGATTTTTTGTCTTTTGGCTATGTTGGATAAGTTTTAGATATTCAGAGAGTTTATTTTCTCTCTTTTTAAGTATTTTTTGTTGTATTTTAGTTAATATGTTTAATATTTTAGTATCAATTTTTTTGGTTACTTTTTGTTTTTTAATAATCTATAAAAAAATCATTATCTAATTTATAAAAATAATAAAATATATTAAATTATTTTTAATAAAAATTTTTAATCTTTAAACAGAAATAATTTAACAAAAATTAATTAAATTTAGTAAAAAAAATTTTTAAATAAATTTGATAATTATTTAAAATTAATTTAAACTTTTTTATTAAATTTAATTAAGTTGTTATTAAGTTTTGTTTTTTCTTTGATAGTCTTATTAAGATTTAAACCTTGATTTTCTTTAATCTATACTTTTAAACTTTTTAAAAATAACTTATTATACTAATTTTTGCTAAGATTAAAACATTTTACCAACTCTATTAAGAACTAGCTAGATGTAGTAAATTTATATAGTATCTATAAGTGTTAAACTTTTGGTTTCACATTATGTTTTATAATTTTAGTTATTCTAAATCAAGCTTTAACTTATATTCTTCACTATATAACTTCTCAATTGCAAATTATTTGTTATTTTTAGAAATAAGTTTATTTTTGAATATCTTGGATTTCTAGTTCTATAATATTGTAGTTTTTTATTTTTAGAAATACATTTTTACAATTATTATTACTAGTATTTAAATCAGTAATCTTGTAATTTGTAATTTTAAAATATAACTATTATGCTATTGATTTTAAGGTCATTAAATTATTTTTAATATATTTCTATTGACTTATTCTTATATATATTTTCTATATTCTTATTATTATAATTTAAAATTAAAAATAAAATATTAAGATGTAACAACTTAGTAAAATATATAAGTTGTTCATTTTTAAATAGCAGATTGTAAGTTTAAAACCTATTGAAAACAAAATTTGAAAAAAATATTTGTATTATAATAATAATATTCTGTTAATCAGTTGGAATAAGATATTTGTAATTTTAATTAATTTAAAAAAATATATCTGTATTATAACAATAATACTCTGTTAATTAGTTGGAATAAGATATTTGTAATTATAATTATACTAGCATAACTGCTAGGTCAAAGAATATTTATATAACTTAGTTATATAAAAAGATATAAACTAGTACTAGGTAATGCAAACTCAAGATAAATTCTTGTGATTATATAAATTTATAGAGTTAAAGAAACTGAATTCTATTTAGAAAGATCTATATAGAAAGATAATACAGATCTTTAACAATACTATTGTAAAAACTAAATCTAAAAAATTGATACCAATGTAGAAAAATCAAATAGACAAGAATCTTGAATAAAAAGTATTACTAACCAAATTGCTAAAAATCTCAAATTAAAAAAAATATCAAACTAGATATAGTATATCAGAAACAGGTTATAATTCTACTAAGCTATTTAAATTAGAAGTTTGATAACAAAAACAAGAATATACTATAAATACTAGGAATATGCTATAAAATTGATACTAGAGTTTGAGTAAACTTTGCAAAAATGTATTTTATTAATATCTTATAGAAAAATAAATAGTCTAATTAGCAAAAAAACTATTTGAAACCTTACAGTTAGATGACATATTCTGAAATGTTTAATAACTTAACAAATATACAAAAAAAAAGATTAAATGTTATATTAAATAATATTTAGATATATAAGAACTTATATGCTATTTGTTAAGTATAATATAGATATTAGAACGTTTAATTAGATAATCTCTTAGCAGATTACAAATATGGCAACTAAGATTATATAAAATTAATATATTAATTTTCATAAAATGAAGGAATGTTAGTAAAAATCAAGCAAATTGTTTTTAGTATATTTTTTTAAAATTTTAAATTAAAATATCTCAATAACAATTAAACCAAACTTGATAATTTTTTTTATTTTAATTTTATAACTATATAGAATTAAAATAAAATAAAAATTATCAAGTTTGGTTTAATAATTGTTGAGATATTTTACTTTAAAGTTTAAAAAAAATTTACTTAAAAACAATTTGCTTGGTTTTTACTAACACCTCTTATATAAAACTTTTAAACAGATCCAATTAGTCAGAAGAGAGTTTTTTTAAATTTCATATAAAACTTTTATAAAATTTTTATGAATTTTTTTTTAATATTAAAATAACCTCTTTGATCTTTTGACTTTTATTAATAACTTATTGGTAATGTGATTTTATGAACTATTACAAAAGAGAGTATAATTGGCTATATATATAACTTTTCTATATTATCTATTTAAAGAGTTTGTTTTAAGGTTCTTTACTAATTATTATATCTAATACTTCTATTTGGATGTTTTACTTTAAATCTTCTAAATCTGTAATTTGTATTAACTCACTGAGGCATATCCAGATATTTAGATTATCATTTCAATCTTAAAACTAATTTATCCTTAAGATAAACCTTTCAGAGCCTTCTGTACCTATTTTTATAACTGATCTAAATATTATTATGATAAAACCAACACTTGTGATCAGAACTTAACTATTAAACTGCTATGCTTTTGTAAAGTTTACACAAATTCTAGTATCTACTTTATAGCATAATCTTGATACTTTAGTATATCTTTGTTTTTTGTTCAGTCTTTTTACTAAACTTTCAATATAGATAATCTATATAGAACTATGACTAGTCTATTAGTATATTAGGTCAACCTAATATTTTTTTTCTTTAATTCATTTTGATAATCTGATTAGTAGTTCTCTAAAACTTTCAATCTAGAGATTTTTGTTTATCTGGCTACTATAACTAGATACTATGATCTTGGTATCTGTTTCTTTAAACTAGTCTTTACAATAGAACTATTAAAGATCTGATTACTTCTTTATTCAGATCTTTTTAAATAGACTTCTTGTTATCTAATTTCAACAGATTTATATAACTATAAGGATTTATCTAGTGTTTGCATTGCCTGATTTGTCAGTTTGCATTTCTCTGTGTAATAAGTTACACAGATGTTCTATGACCTGCCAGTCATACTGATACAACCACTATTACAAGTATTCTAACCTAATCATTAGTAATAGTTATCATAATATAAATATTATATAGATGATTATTCAAATTTTTGACATCAATAGGATTTGAACATTTAATCTACTACTTGGAAGATTGACAACCTAACCACTTTACTAAGTTATTACATCTCTATAAATTTTTTTTAAAAATTCCAACCAGTTATTAAATATATAAAAATTTTTTGTTGCAAGTTTTCAAATTTTGCTCTAACTAGATTATGAAAATCAATTAATTAATTTTGTATAGCCTAATATAGAATCTGCAAGTGAATTACTTAAATAAGTAACCAAAAGTTGCATATATAACTAGTTGTACACTCATTTTATACAAGTTATGTAATCATACTTAAAAACACAATAAAGGCAATAGCTATCATAACAACAATCTTAGAAAATGCAAAAAAATAAATAAATAAATAAAATAAAATGTTTAAACAAATATGCAAAACTGCTATAATTATTAAAAATTCTAAAAAATATAAACAATATAAAGATTATTTTGATTTGATTATAAAAAAAAAAAAAACCTTTAAGCTAGTAACTTACATTTGATAAAAAAAAATAAACTTTAGTTAAACTTGTAACTAAAATACTCTTTAAACTATAAAAAAAACTTTTTAACATTAGAATGGTTTTATAAAAATAATAAATATAAGCTTGATATTTATTATATTAAATTAATAAAGAAAATTTAATATTATTTAACAAACATTAAAAAAGAATTAATTCGTTATAAAAAAGATTTGACTTCACAAGAATTAAAAAATTTAGTAAATACTATCATATTTTCAAACATTGACAAAGTTTTCTTTGATTCAAATCATAAATTTTTACTATCAAATACTTAGAAACTTCTATTATTAAACTTTCACTTGAATTTCTATCAAATAATCAAACTGATCTGTTCTCACAATTTCAGAAATCAATGACATTTCAAATTTATTTTTTGAAACTTTCGATCAATTGAAAACTAATAAGTTAATAATATTAAAATTTATTTAATTATAATTTAATAAATAGAATGTTTGAATCAAATGATGAATTTTATTTGGAATTAGATTATTAATAGAGTGCAAAACTTTTAATACAGCAGAGACCGTTAATGTTACACGTATATTGAAACTGGTAAGGGATTATATCCATCACAATTGAATCCAACATAAATAATTTAATTTGTGATTGATCACAGGTGAGAGGGATTCACTTTGGATCGGGCACTGTCACTGCTGTAAACTTTTAATATATAAAGAATTTATTGTTATCGATATGAAGCATTTACGATAATTAATTGATAAATAGACTGATAAAATTATTTGTCATAAATAATTTTAACATAAATACTACTAGGAAAATTATATTACGTAATCGTACGTATGAACTTTGATAAAAAGGAAATTTAAATATGTATGTGGACAAAATAAATACTATATATTCCAAATAAACACACTACTCACTTTATTAAAATTATTAGTAAAAATATATAATATCGATTTGTTTTCAAATTTTAACTTTATAAAACATAACTATACAAATTTAATATATTTGATAGCTCCATATTAAATTCAAAATTCGTAACTTGCCCAAAAAAATAAATATAACCACGCATTTTCCAACTAAAATTTACAAGAACCCAATAACTTTTTGAAAACAATTAATAAGATGAAATAAGATGATAAAAAAAAAAATGGGCAACTATTTTTTTTTCATTAGAAATACCTTTTTTTTTCTAATACATAAGGGTCTAATTCAACGTGAGTCACGTGTGTCAAATGTATTAGACTAGGATGCCAAAAAAAAAGGCAATAAATGATGATACTTGTACAAGAAAAATGCGAATTGCAAAAATATTGAACCAAAAATATAGGGCTAAAAGAATTTGTATATAGACATATGTACTCTGTAAACAAACAAAAAAAAAAAAAAAAATTGCTACCCCACATTTAAATGCGTACTTTTTTGATTTATAAAAAAAAAATTTTTTTTTTAAATGATTTTTTCATTTGAACAAAATGTTCTTAATTATAAAGCCAAAAAGAAAAAAAAAACGAAAAAGAAAATTTGAACAAAAAAGAGATAATGAACTGACTAAACTATATAAATAATGTCAAAAAATAAAAGTATATGAATAAATATGACGCGATTCCCTGGAAAATGTCTTTTTTTTAAGGAACTAACCCACATCCTGATCACTAAATATATTCTTAAATCTAATTACCTCTTTTGCCCAACTTAATATTCATAAAAAATAAAAATCGTAACCATTGTTTTTTTTTTTCCTTAATATTACTTTCTGATTTTTAGAGATTTAGTTGCAGATTTCTTTAATTTGTCTTTACTACTACCACTAGATGTAACTTTACTTTTACTAGGAGCTTTAGAAACGGCAGATGATTTTGAACCGGTTTCAATGGTCTTTTTCACTGCATGTTTTTTACCACTAGGTGCAGAACTTTCTGTTGAAGGAGCGTCAGGTTTATTGTTTGGCTTTCTACGATTCTTTGGACATCCATTAGCATTCAATAAATGTGATTTCCAACCTTCTTCGGTCGCTGGTTTAATTACAGTTTTACAAAGTGGACAACGAACAATATCGTCTCTGATAGCCAAGCAAGTTTGTTTGTTGATATGAGCTAGGTAATCATCAGCATCAACAACTTCACGACAGGTGGGACATTGTTTAACAAATTTGTTTTTATCACAATCCGTTAACATATGATCATCAAGTGTAGAAATTTCAAGGATCTACAAGATATACAATAATTTTAAATTATTATTTACATTATATACATTAGATGCATGAATATCATTCATTCAATTTATTTAAATGAAAGAAATTTAACTTACTATATTACATAACCGACATTTTGTCAATACCGGACATTCAGTCCAATAATGTGTCACTAAATTTTCTTCTGTGAAAATTTCGTTGTACTCATCACAAAAGATACAGAACCTATTGTTTAAAAAAAAAAAAATCATAATCATAAATAACACAATAAAGAATCTATTACTTATTAGTTTTATTAGTTTTATTACTTTAATTGAAATTTTACCTATCGCCTTTTGATGAATCACAAGGGGTATGTTCAGGTTCTTCACACAAAGTTGTATCAGTTGATCTAGGAGAGATTTTCTTTGGTACCTTTTTATCATCAGTTGACTCACGTCGGGATGGACCAGTTTTAGAGCTAGGAGGATTACTTTTTAAAGTTTTTTTCGGAGGAGCTAAAGTCTCATTTTTTGATTTTCTTGTCAACGGTTTTGCAGAAGTAGGTACTGATTTATTTGATGTTCTTGTAGAACCTTTTGTAAGTGGTTTTTCTTTTTGTGGAACTTCAGGGACGATTTCAGTATTTTTATTTTTATTTAATAGCTCTTCTTCAGCTTCTAATTCTTCTAATTCTCTTTGCTCTTGTTCAGTTAATTCTAATATTTCTTCAGTTTCTTGAACTTTTTTGGGCGTATTTGCGACATAAGTACTATAATCATCTCTAAGCAAATTATTTGTGTTGTTTAACCTTGATCGTAAGTCATTTAATTCTTGTTCAAGTCTTGTAACAGTCCCACGTTTAGCTCGTGGAGTATTTAATAATTCTTCATTAACTTCCAAATCTTCAACATCTTGTTTTTCATTTACTGTAACAGCAGCAACTTTAGGTGATGGTGGAGGAGAAGGAACTTGACCTGCTATTCTTCCAGTAGTTTCTTCATATTCAGTAACCAAATTCCGAATACTCTCCAAAAGTATAGGTTTTATATCACTAATGAAAGGTTCAACCTTTTCTCGACCAACACGTTTTATAACTTCAACTACAAGCTTTACGGCAGAATCACGTACTTCACCGTTATTATTGTTCAAGTAAGATACAGAAACTTGCATAACAGACTATTAATACAAATAATAAAATATAAAAATATATTAATAATGTAGAATATATTAATAATATAAATGTAATAAAAAATATATATAATATAAATGTAAATTATAATATAAATTATAATATAAATGTAAATTATAATATAAATTATAATATAAATGTAAATTATAATATAAATTATAATATAAATTATAATAATATACCTCAAGATTTAATCCAAGATCTTTATCACATTTTCCTTTTGGAAGGTCTAACGCAATACCAAATTCTTCTACTAATCTCATCACAAGTTCAACCTTTGCTTTTGATTGTTTTGGAGGTTGATTATTATATTTTGCAGGTTTAAGAACCAATAATGTTATTGAATGAATTGGACCATAATAAGTTTTTGCAAGTAAGATAAATAAATTCATAGCACTTTGTTTTATACGAGAATTTAAATCTGACATTTTTCCAAATAATTGTTGATACGTTTTATCAACAAATTTCCATGTAGTTGACGTTGGTACTTGATGATGAACACAGAACTTTGTAAGTGTTTCCCAAAGATTTAATGCCTGTAAAGTAAGTTTCTCTGGATTATCATTTAAAGCTTCTTGTATAATTTGGAATGTTGCTTTTATTATCCCGACCTAAGAAGAATAAATTAATATATAAATTTGTGTTAATATTAATGTTAATATTTATATTAATGTTAAATAAATAAATATTAATATTAATAAATAAATTAATTAATTAATATAGATAATAAACATACTTTATCAATTCCTTCAATTTCTTTACCATTACCAAGATCTATATCAATTCTATTTGTAACATTAACTAAAGCCGATTCACGTAAAGGAAATTTTTTTGATAAAAGACAAGCAATATTATATTCTCCAAAATATTGTATTGATATATCAAAAGCAGAACGAGCTAAATCAGAAAGTTCTTCAGGTTGATTATCATTAGGATCATTTAAAGGGGATGTAGGTATAAAATCAGGATTAATTTTAGATAAAGCAGGTAAAGGACGATCATCAACAGAAGGTTCCCATTGAATTGGATCAATCGTTGGAGTAATAGGATTTGTAGTAGTAGGGCTTATAGGTTCAGGATGATGAGGTCTATCCATTGGAAAAGAATTACTACTATCTATTTGATTTATCGGAATACGTAAAGGTGGTGGTGGAGAAAGAACAACACCAGAATTAGACATTCGAGATGTGGAAGAATTACTGCTTGATCGACTTTTCTGACGTTGTGGAACATCTAAAAAACCAACAGGGATATGATTTTTGTCTTGATAAACTCCTCCAGAAGGTACACCAGGTACATAAGGAGTGTATTCATTGTGAGATTTATAGAAATTCTATTATAAACGATCAAAATATGAACAACAAGAAAAATGATGAATATAATAAAGAATAAAAAATATATTTTAATGCAATATAGTATATAAAACTAAATAGATACTATAAAATGTATTCGACCCTTTAATTTTACAAGATATTTATACTACAAACTTGACCTAATTTTCCTTTATCAATGTAATGTATAATAACAATAATAGTAATTATTATCACCATAATTGGTCATATTACAAGATATTACAAGTAGGGACAAGAAGTATCGGATTTCGTTCTTTTTGTTTTATGTAAATGATGAATAAGAAGCACTTTTTTTCAAAGTTAATTACTAACCTCCGATGAATCATCAGCCAATCCAATTATGTCAGCCAATTCCGGATCTAAAGAATCCAATACAATTACTTCGCCCGACTCATCAAGATCTAGACCTTCTTCTTCTAAATAGTTACATATGTATGTTTTGATTTCATCTATTTCACGCTATATATATATAAATATATATATATTTATTTATTTAATCTTATGCATTTGTTATAAACATTTTGCATTATAAATAACGAAATAATTACCTTATATTTATCAGCATTATCAAAATCTTCTTCGTCAATAGCCCGTCTCTTTAAGGAGTCAAGTCTGCTAACATCTTCAGCAGACTTTTTGAGTAAACATTGTGAGAAATTTATAAAAATAAAAAAATAAATCATAAAAATTATAAAATTAATAAAAATTATAAAAATTAATAAAATTCTAAACATAAGAATTAATAAAATTCTAAACATTATAAAAATTAATAAAATTGAAAATTTACATTTTTTATTAGTCCAATTGCGAATTTTAACACTTTAGCCAAGCGAAAATCTTCAACTATGATGGAGAAAAAAAATATAAATTAAAATAAGAAATAATAATAATAATAATAAATCATAAATAATAATAATAATACCTTTGACAGCGTTTTGCTTTGCCCTTTCAAAAGCTGATATCAAATCCGCAGTATTTTTAGCATTCAACAAGATGAACTCATTTGGAGAAGTTACTGGACTTGTAGCGGGCTTGTCTACTTCTACTTGATCGGGCAGGGCAGTAGAACTGTTATTTGCTGACGAAGAGCTTGGAAGAATGGAATATAATGAGGTAAAATTTTGATGATCGTTTTGACTACAGTCAATTGTCATGGAGTCGATAGGGACGATACAAGTTTCAGGCGAAGCTACACGTGATAAACCTTCGTCCACGTGCTAAATATAAAGATAAATATGTAAACAAGCAATAATAATAAAAATAAAAAATAAAAATAAAAAAAAATAAAAAAAAATAAATAAAGAATATGAAATATATACCTCTATTGGAATCTTGTGACTTTCACCGGTGAGTAAATAGTCAACCGGCTCACCCATAACGGTTATCGCTACAATACCGATCTAGAAAAATTTAAATAAAAATTTATAAGAATATTTATTTATAAGAATAAAATTAAGAGTAGAAACATACTTGTTTATGCTGATTTAATGGATTTTCATGACAACTTCGAGCGACCAATCTGATGAATTCTCCTTCGGCATCAAGTTTCACAGATTTTAATTCTCTGGCTTTGTAATTAGCTCGTTCATTACTATCTAAAGCACAATAACTATTGAATATATTGGAAAATAACAAATTATTAGAAAATATTCAAAGATAAATAATAATTGATGAAATAATAATTAATGAAATAACAATCGATAAATAATAATTGTGATTGTTGATGTTAATTTTAATATCAATATCAACAATAACAAATAATATTAACAATAACAATAACAATTGAATAATATTAATAATTATTGTTTATAAATTATATAGATTATATAGATTATATAGATTGTATAGATTGTATAGATTAATGAGAATAATAGATACCCTAGTAGCCGGAAGTGTATATAAGGTTCACCATTTGATTTTATGAGATCATAATCATCATCATCTTTTACATAATCATCATCCTCAGTTTCAATAATTTCAGAATTTATTCCATCATGATCAACAATTTTTGGTAATTTATCCCAAGATAAAGTCCGTTTTTCATCAATACTATCATTATCACTAGTATTAATTGAGATTTTTTGTTGTATTGAACCTACATATATTTCTAATTTTGAGGCAATTTTATAATGATGTGATAATATCTGTAATTTACGAACACGGGCAGTCCCACAAGTTACTCGTAATACGATTTCTTGAGGATATGTACAACGTCTAACAAAATAGAAGAGTTGAACGATAGAAGAAAATGAATAAAAAATAATAAAAACAAAAAAATATATATATTATATATAAATAAATATACATATATATAAATATAAAAATATGTATATATAAATAAATATAAAAATATGTATATATAAATAAATATATATATAAATAAATATAAATATATATATATATATATAAATATAAAAATATATATATATAAATAAATATAAATATATATATATATATATAAATATAAAAATATATATATATATAAAAATATAAAAAAATATATAATAACAAATATATATAAAAATATAAAAATATAAATAATATAGAAATATAAATATAAAATACCTTTTTGATTGCCATCCTTTGCCATGTTTAGTACCATTAACATCAGCATTATCATTTGGTAAGAGCTGACGAGAGGGATAATTATCATCCGAGCTGGTAACGTGTATAACATCAAAATTAAGATTTTGTAATTGTGAAGACATTGAATTTGATAATTGGATAGAGTTGTCGTATAAAGCAGTAGAAGAAATAAAATTATTATTATTAAACGATTGATTCGGTAGATTAATTAATTCGGTAGCTCCTTTCTTATGATGAACAGTCCCTTCCGGATAGCTATCAGAATAGCTTATCACGGAAACAGAATTGTTGGCAATAGTTGAAGGATGATTAGGAGGAAGAGGGGATAGTAATAAATGTTCCGTAATAGATTCGACAAGAATAGGCACTTCCTTGGTTGTAGTAACAATAACTTGATCAGATTCGGCGATTTCAGTAGAGATAAGTTCGATTGAAGAGGAAGAATCTTCCTGGGATAGCTCTTGAGAAGAGGAAATATGAACGTTATGCTGTTCGGACATGATCAAGTAATATAAAAGAAGAAAATTTTGGATGAATAAATAAATAAATCAATCAAAATAAAATCTAATATTAATCTAGGATAATTAACTGATGTAATGATAAATTTAAATGGCAAATTCGAATGACGAATTCAAAAAGGCGAAAGATGAGATAGATGCGAAAGATGAGAAAGATTGAAGAGAGAAAAAAAAAGACTAGTACTAGTTCAAAAAGACAAGTTCGAGTGTATATATATAGATATGGATATAGATACATAAACAGTATAAATAGTATATATACACACACATATAAATATATATACATACATTAATAAATTGCCAAATAGGAAAAATTGCGGCCGAGAAAGAAAGTACAAAAAAGAATACGCAGGTGGATAAAAAAAGAAGCAATAAAGCCAAATGATAGTCGATACAGTTTCTTTTAAGGTTTAGAGCACATATGAAATGTGGAGTTAACTTTACCTGTTTGAAAGAAAACTATAAATGTAGACCCGTCTAAACTTAAATTACCGTATTAAGGCTCAAGTCGGACGAGAATAAGACGGTTTATAAAAAAATTTCATAAGACAAAGTAAGATATGTTTCTTCTCTGAATCTTTAATATTATGTACGTATAATAGATGTTTTTTTTTCTAGAGTTGATATGTAATAGAAAGATCTTAATAAAACTTGAATTTTTTAAAAGAGTTTTGATTCACTATTTAATCAGAAGTATATTAAGGAAATATAAATTTTTTTTTTAAAGAAAAAGAAAAATGAAAAGCAGATAATAATAAAAAAAAAAAAGAAAAGAAAAAAAAAAGTTAAAAACCAAGGTAAGTTCCGAGTCTAAATCGATAAAACTCTAAAAATATGTATAATGAAAGAGCGAAAAAACGACAATTTCCGGAAGAGAAGAAAGAAAGGAGGTAACCAAACACTAGATGGAACACACCTCCTTTTTGTCTCTTGTTTGTTTTATTGAATATATTTTTTTTGGCGGGATGAACACCGATTACACAGAAAAGCTATACGCCGAACCGTTTGGCACCGAAACAAACAAACTGATTGGTCTAATATATATATAGTATTTAATAAATTTTATTTCAATTGAAATATATTAACCAAATAAATTGATGAGTAGATCAAATTTTTTATTTATTATATTTATAAATTTAAAATTTCACTAACCGCTAAAAGTTTGTATACGATTCGAAAGGAAAGAACAGAGAAATTAAGAGCATTTATTTATATTTTTTTTTTACTTTTTTTTTTTTTTCAAGCATGGCGTAGCTAGCAACGTAGCATGAGGGCTGTGCAAAAAAAAAGCGTGAAACTACGGGTCAAACAATTAATTATATTTATAATAACGACGGTATATAAGGACCAAGACATCTAAATTTTTACCGCACGTACGTGCGTACGTACGTACGTACGTACGATACCTGATACATGATGATACGTACGTACGTACGAGTAACAAGAGTAATAATATATATACTTATATATATACTTATATATACTTATACATTCGATACGTACTGCTACACAACTACACGGTTATACAGCTATAAAGCTATATTTGCTAGATCAAATATCAATATCGAATATCATATCAAATATCGAAAAATCAGTATCAAATATCAAATATCAAATATCAATATTAAATATCAATATCAGATGTCGATAGAAATGTCGATAGAATAAAACGATATATATCTATATAAAGTAGATGATCCCGTGAACCGCCTAACAAAAACCTTAATAGAAAGATAATAGAACCAAACCTTAAAAGAAAGAATGATAACAGATTGCCACCCCGCTGTTTCTACTATCCCCGCTATCTACGTTAATTACGTTAATCATCTACAATTTATTCACATTTATTCACGATTTATTCACAATTTATTCACAATTTATACTATCCCCACTATTTACCCTATTTATCCTATTTACACTATTTTTGCCCTATTTACTTCGTTAACGTGGAACCTGATGCTTATACAAGAATCGAACCTTTCGTGAAAGAGAAAGAGTAACACAAGCCGTAGGTGTACGTCACACAAAGGACATTTACATGGACAGTGTGACCCCTAATCCTTCTAAGCATCAATCCTGATTGGTGAATTTCCGGTTTTTTGACTCATCAGGTATCTTTTACTTACATAATTACATAATATAACATAATATAACATAATATATATATCTAATGTATATAATATATAAGATATACAATATATTAAATCTTTTTATATTCTTCAAAAAAGAAATCTTTCATAATTTTCCAAAAGAATAAACTTTTTAAGTCAACATGTAAACAGTATGGCGTCATCAAATACAAAGGCATTTCCTAATTCATTAATTGATGAATTGATGAATTGATAAATTGATATAAATCGATAAATTTGATCAAATAGTTTATCATTCACATTTCATCAAAAAAAAAAAATTATCAAAATTATTTCGTAATTATTGTAATAAACTAACTAAATGTAATTCGTGAATAATTTATGCATTTACAATTTGCATAATGTATATTGATTATCATTATTGGATAAATCAAAAAACCGGTTTTATGAAATTGGCGGGAATTATTTGATGATCCATTCGTCATTAGTAGTCCGATCAATGTCACATTTTTCTTCATTGATAAGTAATTATTTTTAGTTCGCTTTTTAATTTTAAGCGTGTAACCTTTGATAGGCCTTAAAATTACCTTATTAAAATAAATAGAGTTCACACAATATATATGAACTTTAAAAAGTGGTGAAAATCAGATGATCATGTCCGTGTAACTTATTATGATGTGCCACGTTTTTTTGATGTACTTCAAATGATGAGAACCACTCTTGGTTTAACATTTCTTTCTGCTTATTAAAATTGTTAAATTTTTCTAGGTAACATGTCAAAAACTTGTATTAAATTTTACAACTAATAAATAAATAAATATGTATATATATATACACTAATAAATATAGTAAATATATACTAATAAATATAGTAAATATATACTAATAAATCTACTCATAACGATGATTATGTACTAATAAATACACAATAATAATAAATACGTTAATAAATACGTTAAATTTTGACACTAAAAAAATCGTATTAATTATCAAACACCCCCTTTTCCTCCCATTCACTACTTATTTCAGATTTACAATTGTTGTTTGGCCTATTGTTCTTTGCAAACATATGAATACCTCTATTTATTGCTTGATTACGCTTGATCTTCAGAATGTTACAGTCTATTATGGTTTGTCTATGAATTAGGTTGATCCTTTGCACCCTAGCTTCGTAGCTCCGTTATTTATGGTTAGACTACGTACATATTAATTTTGTTTTATCTCAATGTTATTCTATTTTTCGTCATATTATCGTTATCCTTATGTACGTAACAGGTAACGATTATAACGTACACAGTACGTACGTACGTACGTTAACGTTAATTATTTCGTTATTATTACTTTTATTTATTATCATTATTTATCATCATTATTTATTATCATTATTTATTATTATCATTATTTATTATTATCATTATTTATTATCATTATTCCTTTTTTTTACTTACTCTTACTTTTACTGTTAGGTGCGTGCGTTTTATATATATTTAGTATGCAATATTAATGCAAGATCGTCTTTAAACCTCCTTACTCGTTCGCTTTTAAAGTCTTATACTTGTTTGTTTGTTTGTTGCGTCTACATGACTATAGATAATTAACTATATATCTGTCTGTATGTTATTATTATGTCATACTCTTATTCTATCGGCTATTTACTCATTTACCTCCTTGATTTGTTTCACTCGATGCGTCTTTCGTTTCGTATTGATATTACGCGCATACCCTATTTCGTTATCCTATTTCGTTATCCTATTTCATTACCCTATTTCATTACTATTCGTTACCCTATTTCGTTATCCTATTTCGTTTATGCACATAATCCATATCAATATCAAATATACTTTAATTTCTGATATAATCTTTGATGCTACTAATGAATGTTTAATTTCCTTTGTCACGTCCTTCATTTATCATTTCACCTTTGTTTTTTATCGTTATCTGAAATGATTGTCAATAGATTGTTGTCAATAGATTGAACAGATTGTCATTATTACCCTATTTGTTCTTATTATCTGTTATCATTGTCTTTACTTATTTACATTTACCTATTCCTTTTCCCTTTGTTTTTCTCATGCACAATCTCTCTATTTCTTGTTTCTTTGCCCAATTAGGTCATTTTGTCTTTTTCTTATTATTTCTCTCAATAAATGCATTCACACGTGACTAGTTTTCCTTTGTATTATTTCTTGCTTCGGTTCTGCTTTATCTTAAATATTTCTCACCTCATGCTTTCTTTGTTATTTTTGTGCATGTTAATGCGTGAATTTCATGCCTGCCAAAAAAAATTTTCCTTCTTATGTTGATCAAACCATTGTATACTTCTATTGTATCTATTTTGTGACAATATTCGTTTATCATTTCTTGTGACGATTCTACTTTTCCATGTTTATTCTGCAAAATTAGTAATTCTTGGTCAAAAGAAAAAGTGCTTAGCTCAATGGTCCCAGAAAAATTACCAGTAAGTACCGGTACGTACGTACGTATTTATACACATATCAGATATATACGTATATACGTATATACGTACATACGTACATACGTAAATCTTCTCTATATCTCTACATAGCTTTCGGTGGTTTATCAAATATATTTTCCAAATATATTCTAGTCATTTGCTATAAATAATTAATTATTACGTATTTTGACATATGTATTTCAATGAACTGAATACGTACGTACGTACGTACTTTCGATCATATTTTTAAAAAAAGTATTAGCGTTAGAATCTGATATGTACATCTGCAGTTATATGCACAATTTACACAATTTAACTCTAAATTAAGTATTTCCCAGACAATCGGACAAAATTTCACTACGTACCCGAATTTTTTTTCAGATAATGCTAACTTAGAATAATGTAGTGAAATAAAAAAAAATCTTATGTATTCCCTGACAATTATTTCCCGCCGTCTAATTCCTACCAACGCTACCTCTAAATCGTGTCCAACCTTAGATGTCGGGAAATATTTGTCGGATAAATTAATGTCGCAGCTAAACATTTACTACGTACGTATATTATTGTTGTATAAATATATATTAATTCAGTAATTAAAATTTTTAACATTAACGTTAATAGCAACGTACCCGGGCAATTGATTTGCATTAGCCAATCAGACGAATTTCTGAGTTCACTAGTTAGTATAGCCTATAGCTGAATTATTATTATTAGCTGTGCAATTTTTTTACTTAATGAACATATGCTTCAATTTTTGAAATTGAATTAAAGGATCTCTTGTAGTATGAGTGACACCTATTCTAAATCAATTGATTAATAATACATTTTATTAGTGGTGTCACTTATACTCTTATACTGCAAGAGATCCAAAAACTATCCCAAACTCAATTCCAAAAAATAATTCATTATGTATGAAAAGTTGCATAATGAATTATATGAATTATCAACAAACAAATATCACTATATATTATATGATACTAATCAATATCTATTATTATTATGGTGCAAAAATTGGTAATAAATTTATTAACGAATCTACCAGCAAATGATTCATTGTACACATATTGTTTTTTTTTTTTGTATCGTTATATTACAGTATTAAGAGTGTTTAATAATTTGTACAAGTGGATAGTTTTATTTTAACACTTATAAAGAATAAGATACAGAATAAATTCATGTTAAATTTCTCGGGGTTTATAATGTATAGAATTAATTGGTAAGAATGCAGCGGCGACATTTCGACCTTCCTCGGCCAAAACATTGAATGTTGACACCGCGTTGTCCTAATCAAGAAGATAGTTATTTAGTAAAACACTTCACTGATGATATGTAGTCAACTTTCTCTATAATAAAGCTTTCCTTAGAATTTTCTTAATAACCCACTATATTAGACCATAAAAAGTTAATTCCTAGGCCCAGCATGTCGGTTTTAAAAAAACTCCACGGTCATTAATTTCGATTTTGGTTATGAAACCAATTAATTAATTAATTAATTAATTAATTGATTAATCGATGATTAATTAATTAATTAATTTCACACATAACATAGCTTTATAGAAAGTCAACTATATATTGCTACATTACCACCGGCGTACCGTATCTGAGTATTCTATTTGTAATCCTAATTTATGGATGTAATCTCGTATTTCTAGGGGAATCGGAACAGACATTTTTCCTGTTCCAAAAATCAAAAGTTCTAAAATTTCATTTGATCATTAATAATATTTTAATGATCGATCCATTTTTTAAAAATAAAATAGATCAAATTTTTTTTACCAGGTTTTGGTGTGATAATTTCAAAAATTTTCAGAAAATCTTTATTCCATCCATTAAACACATTATCTATCCTAGTTATTTCTTGTCCAAAACTACCTTGAGGTACATTCCACAAAAATAATGTGCCATTGATTAAGATTACTGGCCCTTTTACTCTTAATTCGTTTGAAGTTATGAACCCATATTTTGTCACTTTACGAATCATGGTCCAGGAACGTATTAAAGAATCATCAAACATATTGAGAAAAGGTGATTTTGTTTCTGTTGGAATATTACCATAGTTGTTAGACCTTCCTATTTTACAAGACGACGAAAGACGAATCCTAACCTCCTGAAAGACGAAATTGTGAATGACAAAACCCCCTGCTGAAGACGAAGCTTCTGTGAAGGACGAAGCTCCTTGGTGAAAAGACAAACATTAATAAAATCGAAATTATAGCTGAATATGTGTAGTTAAACCCTTATTATCACTGTATTAAACGTTAACAGTAATGGGTTTTTGAAACAATTTTGGACATGTCCAAATTAGTTTATATATTATGTCATAGGAGGACTTTCGCCTGATTGGCTGATATAAATCAATTGCCTGGTAACTACTTTTTTAAACTGCAACGTTTCATCATTTTATCTATGAAAACCAAATTTTTTTTAAAGATGATTAGGTGTATTATTACGTTTTGTCAAAGCTAGCAATTAACATTTTGGAAAAAGATAACCGAAAATGTTATTGTCAAAGGTCAAACTAACAAAACTTTATCAGATTATGTGAGAATAGGTAATATGTTTTGTCAAAACTGTTATAATGGAATTGTGGTGAAATCGTTCATTAGCTTTTCAACAGCATATTTAAACTAGTGTATGGTGATCTGAAATCTTCAAGATTATTGAGGTTGAAAGTATTGATTTGGAAGAGTAACTTAAAACTGTCAAGACTAATAAAGTTGAAGGTTATTTGTTTTTTTTTAAAACAATAAAAATTATAATACTCAGAAGTGTCTGCTATATTAGTTAATGCATTATATTGGTTAGAAAGTTATATCAAGTTAGTCATTGAAATTATAAAGGAATAATTTGTTTAGAAAACTAATTATTATTTTTTTTAATCTGTTTTAATTATTTTGGATCTTTTATTTATATTCTTTTTATTTGTTTTTTCTGCTTTTGTTTTTATTTTTTCTTCTTTTTTTTTTGTATAATTTTTTGTTAGTCTTTTATGTTTTTTATTTATGTATTTGATTATTGTTTATATAACTTAAAAGTTTTACACTTATTTCTTTGTTTAAGTTTTTTTTTTTTTTTGCTTTCACTAAGACCATTAGTTATTAGTGACTTTTGCCTTTATTGTAATTTAATTATAATTATATAACTTGTACAAGGTGATCTTTATACTACACCTAACAGATAACTATACAAGTTCTCATACACTGAAGTGCCAGTTAACTTACTCTGACCTTTCTGTTTGTACATCAGTTAAGCTATTACATATTTTAGAGTACATTATCTGATTATAAGGTTTTAAGAAGTCCTCTTGCTAACTAACTACTTACACATTTAATCTTTTGTTAACAGAGCTTGTTCTTGCAAAGTTTATTCAAACCTTAGTACTAATTTTATAGCATATTCTTAGTACTTAAATTATACTTTGTTTTAGTCTTCAGATTTTCAATTCAAATAGTCTAGAAGAACTATAATCTGTTTTTAATATTCTGAGATCTGTCTTTCAAAATCTTTTTTCTTCAGTTCAAGACTTTTAATGACTTGGTTAGTGGTATCCTTTATCTGAGGTTCTCCTTGCCTAATTTCTTTCATATTAATATTTATTTTTTAAGTTTAGTCTTTATAGTAATACTGTTGAAGATTTATATTACCTATCTGCTCAGATCTTCTTAAGTGGATTTTAGCTTTTCAGTTTTACAAATTTATATGATTACAAGGACTTATCTTAAGTTTACATTACTTGATGCTAGTTTGCATTTTTTGTATAATTCTAATATTGCAAGATATCTTATAATCTGTCAGTTATACTGATATAATCATAGTTACAAGTATTCTATCTTAACTGATTAACAAAATGTTATTACTATAATACTATCTATATATTATATAGATAATTATCTAAATTTTTGCTGTTAATAGGTTTTGAACTCTCAACTTACCACTTAGAGAGTTGACAACTTATTTATTTCACTAAGTTGTCACATTCTTTTGTTTAAGTTTTTATTTTCTTATTATTTTATATTTTTCTTTTTTTATTACTTATTAATTTTTTATTTTTTTTTACATATTAGATTAATTTTTGAAAGTTTATTATATATTCTTATTATTATATTTTATAATTGTTTTTTTATTTATTAATATATTGTATATTTTTATTTTTATTTTTAGTATATATTTGTTTATTAATATAAATATTATCTTTTTTATTATATTTTATATATAATTTATTCTGTTTATTTATTATTTTTTTTTAAGTATTAAGGTAAGCACTTATAACTTAAAATTTTATAGTTATTATCTAATTTAAATAGTTTCTATTTAAAGGTTTTACATTAGCTATCATACCTAAAATCTGCTTATAAGTTTGTTTTTTTTAACTATCTCTAATGTTTTTACAATTATTATAGAGTGCATGTAGTGCTCTTTTTTATTAAGTACTATTTATAGCAATATTAATTAAATATTAAAATAATTCTAAATTAACTATTTATATATTTTTTTATAAATAGACTTCATGAAACATTTGTCATAAATTAGCATAATCTCTTTAGAGATTCTATTCTTTGCAATTATAGAGAGTACTAAATATGAGTGTTGTATGTCATCCTATTTATAAGCTGCATAATAGCATCAGATTTCATATATAGTATGTATATATAGTTATAGAATACTTCTATATATCTTTGTTTTTTCAGTAACATTTTTTAAGAAAATTTTTTCTATTGTATTAGGTATAGGTTCTGTTTGATTTGTTTTTAAGAATTTGTGTGCTTTAGTTCAAATTAGTTTGCTAATTCTGTAGCAAAGTGCTTAATCATTTGTATCTCTTCAGGACATTATAGGCATTCTTCTAAATTTGTTAATACAAAGTATTAAAGTTTGTATCCTAATAATAGAGTTTTGTAAAATAATTACCAAAGTATGTCTTTCTTTTTGTTTAGTATTGCTTTCTAAAAAATTTAGTTCTGGTTTTGTAAATATGCTATGGATCTATTTGATTTACTAATTTAAAGCTAAGTTTTTAAAAGTTCTATTGTAAATTTAACTAATGTTTTAGTAACTTTTTTTTATCTATTTCCAATTCTGTTAGGCTTTATAACCAGTTAGATTCTAAGAATTTTTTTTTTTTTTCAGACCAGAAGATAGAGTTTTTATTCTGTAGGCCAGCTTTTAATCTAATAAGCTGTATAAAGAGCACCTCTTGTACTAAGATATCTCTTTATTGAATAAGCAGAAAAGAGATTCTATTTCTTTCTACCTTTGCCTATAAAAAATTACTTAAAATTAGTTTAGTTCAAACTGATAGTAGTTTAGCCTCTAGTAAGTTGCCAACTATTGGAGCTTGTAGATCATTTTGTTTGTATAATTGTTAAAAAGTAAAGTATCTTGGTAGCATTTTAAAGTTGCCTTTGACCCAAAATGTAATAAGTCTGTTGATTTCTGCAACTTGTTTTCTATTTGGTAATATTAGATATGCAATGTATTATATTTTTAATAAAAATAAAGAATTTGTAAACATAATTCTTTTTTTGAGTAACAGGTTTCTATATGTAAGCCTTTTTAAGCTTAGTTTAAGTTTGTTTATGGCTTCTTGCTACAGACTTTTTTTAGTATACTATTGGCTGTAATGTTATAGCCTAAAACTATAATATCATCTTGTTTCTTAAGTTTTTTAAAGCAGATTTCTTCTGGAAGTTCTATACTTTTAGCTATATTTGTAAGAGGCATTAGATTTGTTTTAAGTTTGTTAATTCTTTTATTAGAAGCTTTTTTATATTTGCTGAACAAGTCTAAAATTGTTGTTCAGTCTGAATGTGAGCTAATTTCAATCGTAAAGTCATTTGCATATGATGCATATTTGAAGATTGATCACCAATTTTGATTTCTGTTAATTTGTTGTCTAACATGTTTAGCAAAAGTTCAAATACAAGTATATATAGTAGAGGTGAGAGAAGGACACCTTGTCTGATCTCTCTTTCTATTCTAAAGAAGTTTGAAATGTGTTCAGAGTCCAATATATAGACTTCTTGTCAATTAAAAAGATTTTTTATTAGGTTTCTAAATTTTTTGGTAAAGTTCATATTTTTAGGAACTATTTGTAAAAATTTATGACTTATTCTATCAAATGCTTTTTGTTAATTAACAAAAAGCATTCAGTGTTTTTTGGATTTATCATCTCGGTTTCTTAGAATTGTAAGTATATTCAAAGCTAAGTCTGTAATTAGTTTGTTTATGATAAATTCTTGCTAATATAAAGGTACTATTTCACTGCATATTAGGTTTAATCTGTTATCAACAATTTTTATAAAAATTTTTGCATCACAGTTAACTAGTAATATGGGTCTCTAATTGTTTATATTATGAAGTTCTTTAAATTTCTTTAATATTAGCATAATTAAGTTTTTATACTATGAAGATAACAGTATTTTTAAGTCTAAAACCTGATTAAAGACTTGTTCTAAAACAGATGTAATATGTTCTTCAGTCAGTTTATAAAACTTATAAGTAAGACTATTTAATCCTGAAAATTTGTTGTTAAGTAGTTTTTTGATTACTTCTAAGATTTTTTCTTGAAAGATACATTTTACTAATTTGTTGTTTATTTGATCAAAGGTTTGTGAAAAATTTTTGGTGATTTGTTTTGCTATTGTGTTATCAATTTTTTCTTTGCTATATATTTTTGTATATTGTTCTTTAATGTAGTTGAGTACTTTTTTTCATTATGTTGTTTTTGAGTAAAAGGTATTTGTATTTCTGCCAAAGCTGCATGTGACTTTCTAGCTTTAAAGTGAGTATAAAAGTATTTGGTGAATTTTTTTCCTAATTCTATCCAGTTTGCTTTTGAATATTATTACTATTTATTTGCTAGCTCTATTAATTCAAACTGAATTTGTGAGTCAAGTATATCTAATATAGTAAAAAGATGAGTCTGGTCAGGGTTTATGGCTATAACTTTTTTTGTTTAACTAAGTTTTTTGTTTAGTCTTTCTATTTTATCTTCTGATGCTTTAGGCTTTTTAAAAGCTTTTATAATAGATTTTATATAAACTTTATATATATTCCAGTTTGCTGCAAAGGCAACTTCTTGAATTATATTCAGAATCTCTTTTTTTAGATCATTGTTTTTAAAAAAGTTTATATCAAATCTTCAAAGAGCTGAGTGTTTAGGTTCTTGTTTTAAACTTAAAACATATTTAACTAATAGATAATCTGAATTTACAAATCTTGGTTTTGTTTCTAAATTTAGATGACTATAGTTCTCATCTATAAAAATATAGTCTAATTAAGTAGCTATTAATTGATTGTTATGTGTTTTTTGATAAAAAGTATAAAAGGGATTCTGAGATATAAAAGATGCAGAATCTATAAAATTCTTTACAATATCTTTAAGAAGTAATCTTGAAGGATTATTTTGAGCACTTGCTTGGCTTATTTTATTAACTTCTAAGTCTATATTTGTGTTTAGATCTTTTGCCAGAATGTTAATCATATTATTTTTCTTTTTGATTGCCCAGTTGTCAAAAAATAAGGTTCGATCTAAGATGTTTGATGGAGTATAAACATTAATTATATAGAAAGAAAACTTCTTAAAGGTGAGATTATTCTGTCTTCTTGTAATATCTTAGTTTCTTTAAATTTTATTTCTGTTTTCTGCTAGAATTGCTGTTCTGCCTACTCAGACTGAATCAAAAAATCATTTATTTTTTAAGAATTGTCAAGTTGCATTGTTAAATATATTCATTTTCTGTAAAAGAATAATATCTAGTCTATAAAATTTTAAAAGTGCCAAAGTTTTAAATCATTTGTCTATATTATTTAACTTTTTAACATTTAGAGTGGCTATCTTGATTGATGTATTGTTCATAATAAAACTAGTAAGTTTTGAAACTATTTCATGCTTTTTGTCCTAGTTTATCTTGTTGGTTTTCTTTATTAGAAGTCTTATAGGATTTTGATACTTTGTGCCTTCTTTTTTTATATAAAACTAAGGTAAAGAGTATGTTTTTTGTATTTTCTTAATATTTAGTTTGAAGGCTTTAAGAGTCTGCAATTGTTTCTTCTGAAATCATATTTTCTGTAAAGTTATCTATATTTCTTTCTTTCACAGATAAAGTTTTTGTATTAATAAATTTGTTGTTTTTTTGCATTTTCTTTTCCAAAAGAATTGTTTGTTCTTGAGAGAATGCTAGTTTTATGTCAGTATTTTGTACTGTTTATTGCATTGCAGAAGTTTTCTTATTGTAGTTTCTAGTATATTTAAATAAGTTTTTACTAAAAATTTCTATTTGAGCTTTTTTGTTTTTATATTTTTAGTAGTGTTTTTTTAGATTTTTTGCTTCTTGAAACTGTATATAGTTTTCTTAATATAGCCAGTTTGATCATAGAAGTAACATACTTTAGAAGCTTTTTTCTATTCCATAGTTACTCTGTTGTTCTCTATATAGGTAAAGCAAAGGATTCTTTTTTTAAGTTCTAGGTTATCTGTATTATTAAAGATAACTATCTATTGATTTGTTAAATATGATATACCTTTAATAAGCAATAATTTAATAGATGTAATCTTTTCAAAGTCTTGAAAGGCCTCTTTGACCTAATTAGAAATGTGTTTTTTCATATCTAAAGGCACATTTCTAATCTTAATTGGCAAAAAGAATTTGTATATATTTGTAAAAATATATCTGTAGTATGTTTTTCTAAAAATTTTGATTTTATTAGTTGCATAATACATTAGACAATTCTGATTTGGAAATATGATTTCAAGATAGGTTCTTAAGCCTTTTTTAAAGTGTTGCTTGGCTGCAACTATGTCTTCTCTTATATCCTCATATAAAAAAACTATAA
Source organism: Cetraspora pellucida (assembly GCA_910591915.1). NCBI lineage: Eukaryota > Fungi > Glomeromycota > Glomeromycetes > Diversisporales > Gigasporaceae > Cetraspora > Cetraspora pellucida. The sequence goes on from CAJVQA010000097.1 coordinate 44,265, forward strand.
TTTTATTAAGAGAATTGCGAAGTTCTGTGATTTTAACAATCAATATACTGTTGTTTTTGAATCTAATTTGATTTCTAGAAGAAAATGTAACAAAGGTTGATTTTTCTCATTTCAACTTAGTAGACAAGCTCATGTTTTGTTTAGTGATTGATGCATAGCTTTGTGTAGCCTTGCATGCTAGTTGATTATCTGAGATGTTGTTGTTATCATGTTTTTCATTTAATATATAATTATTCCTGTTGTTTTCTTTTTTATTATTTATTTTTTTTATAATATTATATATGTTTTCTAAAGCCCAAGTGTTGTTTTCATTTTGGTCAATATTCTTTAGCCAGTCTCTTTTGTTTTAGATCACTACTATTTTTTTTTTTTTTTTTTTAAACCTTAAGCAGTTACGCTAGTACTTTATTAAGATTCTTGAAACTATATACATAT
>CAJVQA010000098.1:0-44649 GCA_910591915.1 Cetraspora pellucida
TCCCCTCTAGGGTAATTCCTACAGGCAAGGTTTATCTTCTCTTAGTAAAATAAAGTAAAGTTATTAGTATTGCATTATCTTTCCTAAACTGCCTCAGAGAAGGGTATAGTTTCTTGACAATATTTAACAGAAGCTATACTTTTATCTTGAATATCACATATATTCATAAAGGATTCTCTGTATTATGTTGTTGTTATAGTATAAAAATTAAGAAGGCTTTCATCTATAACAATATATATATAACTATTTTAAATTACTAATCAAGATATAAGCAAGACTTTATCTTAATACCAAAAAAAACAAATTATCTACTTACTTTATAGATTATAAACAAATACTTGTCTTTGTAAAGTTTATTTGTATTTTAGTATTTACTTTACAATATATTTCTAATATTTTAATATACTTCTGTTTTGCTTTTAGACTTCTAATTCAAATAGTTCAAAAGAACTATAATCTGTTTCTAGTATATTAATTCTAATCTAATATTTTGGTTAATAATACCTCTTATCTAAAAATTCTTGCCTATTTGGTTCTTCTATATTAGTATTTATTTTTTAAATCTAGCTTTTATAATAATATTATCAAAGATTTATATTATCTATCTACTTAGGTCTTTATAAATAAACTTCAATTTTTTACAGTTTTACAAATTACATAATTATAAAAACATATTTTGAATTTGTATTTCCTAATACCAGTTTGTATTTATTTGTATAACTAAAGTTATATAGATGGCATATGATTTGCTAGTTATGCTAATGCAATCATAATTACAGATATTTTATTTTAACTAATTGACAGAAAGTTATTAGTATAATATTATTTATATATTATATAAGTGATTATTTAAATATTTACTATTAGTAGGTTTTGAACTCATAATCTACTACTTAAAAAGTTGATAACTTATTTACTTCACTAAGTTATTATATTTCTTAAAATATATTACTTAATTGTATATTATTTTAAAATTATTTAAAAAAATAAAAAACAAAAATAGTAAAATTATTTTTTAAAACTTATAAATTAAAAATTATTTAATTTTGTTTTAAAAAAATCAAACCTTAATATTAATTTAAAAATTAAAACATATATTTAATAATAGGTTCTTATAAATTTATAATTTAATTTTTAGATTTTTTTATATTTATATCTATTTTTATTTTGTTTAGCTTTTATAAATTTAGTGAAGTGGATAGGTTGTCAACTCCCAAGTGGCAGGTCTAAAGTTCAAATCCCAGTGACGGCAAAAATTTGCAATTCTTTCTGTGTTATGGCTAACTGTCTTCTGTGATTGGTTGAGATAGGATACCTATAATCTGTGTCATACCAGTCTAACTGGAAGGTCTAGGCATTCGTGCAATGTTGTACAAAGAAACACAAACTGGTACCGGGTGGTGTGAACCCAAGATAAGTCCTTAGACCATGTAAATCATGGGAACCAGGTAGAAGGACGGAAGCCCACTTGAAAAACCTGAGTAGAGAGGTAATCTGAACTTTTGACGGTGCTACTGTAAAGACCAGACCTATGAAACGGAGCTAGACTTGTAAAACTGGGCAAAGAGCCAGCCTTTGAGAAGGGGTCGAATAGAACCAACCAGGCTACCGGAATTTCTGGGTTCCGGAGAAAAAGGTTATATGCTGACAAACATATAAACCAAAGATGTATAGTTATGACCTGTCTTTCTGGGCTATCTGATTTGTGAGTTTGGTGGAACTTGAATTGAATACCAAAGTAGTAGAGATATGTTGTAAAGTTAGTACCAGGATTGGGATAAACTCTACAAGGGCATAGCAGTTTAATGGTACACCCTGACTACCAGTATTGGTCTCAGCCATAGCGATACCAGGTCAGCTGTAAGAATGGGATGCAGAAGATTCTGGAAGGTTTAGTACAAGGTCAATGGTTCCCCATATAAGTAAACCACTTTAAAGACTTCATGATCATGGCATATTTGAATCAGTATCGACTAGGGCATCTTGGTAGGTGTAGATAGGTAGGTAGATATGGGAACAGAGTGGTTAAATAGGGAACCTACAAGCAGGTTTCAGGTATAGCAGCTAGTGTAGAACCTTCAGGCAGACTACTTAAATTAGACAATGACTAAAGTTATATGAGTAGCTAGTTGTACATTTTTTTCATGATTGCCTCCTGTGGTTGTAATGCAACTATTAGTTGAATGTACTATCAATAAAATTCTGGGTCATAAGTACTCACCTTAATATTTAAAAAAAAAAAAAATTTCTGTTTTGGGATATGATGACCTAGTGAAGTGGTCAGGTTGTCAACTTTTCAAATAGTAGATTAGATGTTCAAATCCTATTGATGGTAAAAATTTGGATAATCATCTATGTAATATTCATATTACAGTAACTGTTACTAATGATTGAATTAGAATACCTATAATAATGGTTACATCTGCATGGGTAGCAGATTATAGGGCATCTATACAATGTTAGAGTTATACAAAAAAATGCAAATTGACAAATCGGGTAATGCAAACACTAAATAAGTCCTTGTAACTGTATAAATCTGTTGAAATTGAGTAACAAAAAATTTATTTAAAAAGACTCAAGTAGAAAGATAACTAGATCTTTGATGATTCTATTGTAAAGACTAGTCTGTCAAAACAGATACCAAGATCTAATATCTGATCATAGTAATTAGACAGACAAGAACATTTAGATTGGGAATCTTAAGGATATTACCAACCAGGCCACCAAAATTAACTGAAAGAAAAAATATCAGACTAACCTGATATACTAATAGACTGGTCATAGTTCTACATAGACTATTTGGATTGAAAGTTTGATAAAAAAACAGAGAAAAAGATAAGAGTATACTAAAGTACTGGGATTATGCTATAAAATAGATGTTAGGATCTAAGTGAACTCTACAAGGACATAGTAGTTTAATGATTAGTCCTGACTGCAAGTGTTGGTTCTACCATAGTGATATCTAGATTAGCTGTAAAAATAGGTATAGAAAGCTCTGGAAGGTTTACCTTAAGGATAAATTAGTCTTAAGGTTGAGATGATGATCTGAACATCTGAGTATAACTCAGTGAGTTAACACAGATTACAGGTTCAAAGAATTTAAAATAGAACACTTTAGTAGGAATGTTAGGTACAGCAATTGGTAAGGAACTTTTGGGTAGACTCCTTAAATAGGTAATATAGAAAAGTTATATGTGTAACCAATTGTATGCTCTTCTGTAGTAGTTTATTGAACCACAATATCAATAAGTAATTAATAAAAGTCAAAAGACCAAAAAGGTCACCTTAACATCAAAAAAAAAAAAAATTTGTTTTTATTATTACTTTTTTTTATTTTATTTTTTTATAAAAACGTAATACAAATCAAATTGATAATATTTTATTATAAAACAAAGTTTTTGATAAAACCAATAATTACTTATTATAAATTTTAAACCAAAATTTTTAATAAATTAAAAATCTAAAATTAAATAAATAGTTTATTATAATAAGTTATACGTATTTGAACTACTTGTAATTAATCCAAATTTTTATTAAATTGATCAAATGTGTTTTATTTCTTATTTGTAATTGTTAATATATTATTTAAATCAAGATCACTTGAAAAAGAATGATTTATTAAGTTATAAATTTGATAATACGTAGTAATTGATAGATTTAGTAATAACTTAGATAACTTTAACCAAATCAAAATAGAATTTTATAAATTTTAATAAAATTAAATTAGATATAACCATTTTTAAAGTTTAGTTATCAGATTGTTTGCTAAATTTGACGGTTTAAAAGATAATGCTTTGTAGCCAAGTAGCCAACACTAGATACTATAAATAACAAGAATGGATCAAAATTCAAGTCATCAATAATCATTTGGAACATTAAGGTCATTCAGGTCATTTGAATATAGAATAATTTTAATTGGTCGAATTGATTATAAAAATTATCCATTACTTTCCTAATCGATAATCGTGTTTGGAGACCAATTAAAAGATCTTGCAATATTAATTAACATATGTTAAATGACCTAAGTTCGAAACGACCCAATGACTAGTCATTTGTCATCTCAGGGCATTTACCATCCTGGTAGATAAAGCATCAAACGTAATGAGAGTAATAATAACACAATTCAACAAAAAAAATTTAATTTGAAACAATGAAGATAACAGATAACGATAATGACAAATGTAAATTAAAAATCATACGTACGCACGTTAAAGTTTTAAATTCTATGTAAAGACACTGAATTCTTGTGTAACGTTACATATGCAACGCCTCTGTTATAATGAACGCAAAGCGAGAAATAGACAACGGTAAATCAAACTTGTCTGCATTGGGTAACATAAACAATAAAATTGAAACGTATCAACTGGCGAAATATTTTTTTTATTTTACGCCATCTCATTCCAAAAAAAGAAAATCCTTGCAACATTATGATCCTGACCCTATTACTTTGGCCTCAGAATTTGTTAATAGACAAAGAAGTTAAAATTTGACAAAGAACAACTATTTTAGCTACATCAACTTTTATATCATCTTCTGGGTGCATGCACTCTTCTGCATACGTCGTTCCTGGAAGCCTTACTATTACCTGGACAGAATTAAGCTACCAGCTTTTTGGTATGAAAATCTGTAGTTAATAAATTCTGCGGGACTTGGCTTTTGGATTCGGCTGAATTCGGTTGAATTAGACTTGGTTTTAGCGTTTATTTTTTTAAATTTTTTTTTTTTTTTTTTTGAAAATCTTCGCCGTATTGTAAATTACTGATTTGCAGTCTAGGAGTAATATTTCTTTCTTTCTGAATGAGACAAAGACGGAAATTCTCAATTACTTGGACTAATACATGTTGTATTACCGCCGATTGGCTTATGGATTCACACGTTGCCAAATTGGTCGAACAGCCATCATTATACTAACGGATCGTGTGACCAATGTCTATTTACTCTCAAGTACAAATAGGCGTGCTTTCCACCCTTTTCAATTCTTATCAATTGGAAGAAAAAGTTGTCCTCAATATTTCATTTATTACACCACTAACAAACAAATATTTAATCATTATCTTCAACTTTTTCTTTTAAAAATGTCTGCCGATATTAAAACTCTTCGCGAAACTTTAAAAACTTTAGCAGTCCGCGATGAAGAATCAAAAGATGATTTCTTTTCAAATGACTCATGTGATGATTATCATGTTCCTGACTCTTTCAATCAAATTTTTGGCTATGCTTTTTCTGAAGAAGATATCAACGAAGCGATCGATCAACTTCGGGATGAAAAGGCAACTGTTGACGGTAATGATTGCAGTCGATTAAAAAATTTATAAGCTTAGCCAAGTCGATAAGGCTTGGCTAGCTTTGCCGAAAACTCCCGCTGACCATTTTCGTATTTTGACTTATTATCTACATTCAGGGAATTCCCAATTATGTTTGAGAAAATCAAGAGGACTATATATTATAACAACATTATTCATCATTCCCTTTGTATTTAAAATCGGCATTTTCACATTTTTTTGCATTTTTATCAATTGTAATTTCTAATTTCTCAAGCATTCTTACACTCTTTGTATAAACTGAAAACATTTAAATAGAAGATTGTCTTTTCCATTTTTGCATTTGGTTTTACTTTTTACTTTCATTATTTCCATCAGCCACATACATTACATAAGAAAAGATATCTCTTTAACATTTGATTTGCATATGTACATCTGATTTCATTTTTTTAATATATATATATACATAAGAAAAAAAATCAAATAAAATTTTTTACGCTAAATTACTGCATCAAAAAAATTGGTAAATCCCACAAAAAATAATTATACGTATTTAATTGACGTTAATCCTACCTAAAATAGGATAGGCGGAGCTAATCAAATAAACTACATTCTTGATATCTATATAACACAATAACCTAACTGCATCAAAAAAGTAACCCTAAAACTCACTTAGGCCCTATGTTTTATTCAAATCATCAGACCATACATCAAACAATACTCTTTGTTTTTTGTGGATCATATGGCGTTTACGTGACTAAGATTTATGTACGTACGTACGTAATGATACGTAATTATAAAGGTTGCACCGATCAAAATCGATTTTCATATCTTAATTACAGCAGGCGCGGAACATGTTCTCCGCAAGGAACCACCCCAAGACATTGTATGCCTTTTTTGCGGTGCAATTAGGAACGGTAAAAACATTTTTCGCCATTTTAAAACATGCAATGATTATGATACGAATACATTTGAATTTAAATGCCGCATAAACATTCACATGGTTTAAAATGGTGAAAATGTTTTTTTTTGCCATCCCTAGATGTAATCAGGTCTCGCTTCCCGAGTCGGAATCATGATCTGCAGGGCCGGAATTAACTAATTTTGATCAAGATCCCTAAAAGTTTTACTAATAAAGTCATAGCTCACTCATTACCTAGCTTATAATTTGGGCCCAAAAATGGATGACTAGTATTGCTAATGCCGGCCTAAATTTGATGGATCTGACCCAAAAATTTGTCGATTCTTTTGTAAAAATTAATTCAAAATCAGTAAATTTTGTAAAATTGCATTGGTTTAGAAAAAAGACCAGTTCCGAACTGGTTACAAACTGGAACCAATGAAACTAAGAAAAATGATTTTTATAGTTTTTGTAATTATTACTATAAAACCTATAACATAATCAAAAATTTTTTTTTTCTTTTTGTCAGTTTTGCTAATAACCTTTATTAAGAGTTTGTATTTATTAATTTGTATATTGATATACTTTGAACTTAATTTACTGTTTTGACATTCTTTAATTGCTTTTATGTCTAAAGATAATTTGCTACATTAATTTTTTTTTTTTAACTTAAGCCATCATGCTAGTACTTTATTAGAATTCTTGAAACTATACAAATTACAGAGAATTTTTCTAATAACTAAGTCTAGCATCACCTGGTCACCCTATTGGTACCTAAGTGTGACCTGTCACATTATCTCAAACAGAGATAGACTACTCATTTAATTGCTGTTCTACAATAGAATATCATCAATCTGATGATATTTTCTTGTAAAGAAGCAAATAAACAAAAAAAAGATTTTATATGTAAAAAATATGAGGTATAAAGGTAAATGATAAAAGATACAAAACAAGAAATAAAAGGGTGAAAGAAGATAAACAAGAAAAATAGAAAATGTAAAACTTGCAATTCACAAAAAATCATACAGTCATGATTTTAAGTCTATGTCAAACATGAAACTTGTAATTTACAGATATCAGAAATCATAATTATAAGTCTGTATCAGGCTTGTAAAAATTATAAACTATACTAAATAGAAATTACTTTACTATCTTTCTATTTACTTAGATTATTTAAAACAAAAAACTAAAAAAAAGAAAAATACTTTAATTTTATTATAAAAGATTAGTATAGAATACTGATTAGTTCAGAGGCAGTGTTTGACAGATTTATAGCAACTCAAGACATATATATAATCATGTTTGTATTGTTGTATTATTTCTGATCCACATTGTTAACAATCCTGTTTAGAAAGTAAATACTGCTGACTGTTTTGATGATTTATGTATTAATCTTTAGAAGAAGGTAAATTAAATTACCCACTTTTACAAAATTTTTTTCAAAAAAAAGTAGAAGTGCTAAGTGAACCAACTTTTAGCTTTTGTGAGTTCTGAACCCTTGTAGGTATTCTTTATAAGTTTTATAGTTGTATAGAACTAATATATTTAAGTTTGTTGTTTATTTAATAAGAAACTTTGACTTTTACCAACTACTTTTTCTATAGTCTTAAAGTATTCTTTAAACTATCACCACAAGACTGCAATTTTTTTTTAACTTTATTTCAATGTTTACAATATATGTACAGTACTCCAGAAAGGTTTTTATAAAATTTAATATATTAATTATATTATTTTTCTGTAGTTTGGTTCAAGTAATCATCAGAAAGAATAATAATGTCTTTGTTATATTAATATATAATATAAAAGGCATTGTAATAATTTAGAAGTTTATTTAATTATTATTATTATTTTTTTTAATATTAATGATAAGGCCATACCTCTATCTTTATTAAAACTCAGTTAAACTTTTTACAAGTAGATTATATAGAAAAAATTTATAATTGAATTCTATATTTATAAGATATTAAGATTAGAGACTTAAACAAATTATCTGTGACCTAAATCTTCAGAATGGCCAAGGCTTATCTAGATTTCAGAATTTGTAATTATGATAAGAGGGTTTATTTGATATTTGATTCATTTGGGTATCATGTTTTAATTTTAGGACTAGCAATTGAGTGTAATGCATGTTGTGTTAGTAAGTTTTAAGAAGTATGAGATTTTGAAATTAGTTAAGATTGTCTGCTGAGTTAAGGCCTAAAAGCACAATAAGGTATCCAGATATATATATAGATTTGTTGGTTAAAATAAAGCAAAAGTTTAATTGAGAGTATAGTAGTAGTTTTGTTAGATAGACTAATATCTTTAATTGAATCAATTAATTTATAAGGAATTAGATCAGACAAAGTTGATGTCAGAGAGGGTAAATTTGATATATTGTAGTTTTGCATACAGTTAAGATTTTTAATTTGGTTGTGCAGATCAAATACAGTTCTTGGTATTGTGTCAAGAGTTGATGTATTAAGAATATGTTTAAATGAGTCATCAATAAGATTGTTAAGGAGATATGAAGATGGATAAATAGTCCAATGAAGTGGTATGCTAATTTGATTGTATTGGTGACAGTTAGAAGATTGGGTATAGTTATGTTTGTATAAATTATATAAGGTTAAAAGGTCATTTATAAGGATTTTTATACAAAAAGACTTAAGTTGAGATGTTTGAAAGCTATGAAAATAATTTGTTATTTTTTGATTATTATTGATATAGAGCTAGATGGCTTTCCAATTAGTTTGAATTGCAATTTGTGACCATTTTTGAAAGTGGTATTAAGATGACCATAGTGCATATATATGGGTATAGCAAATTGTATAAATATAATAATGAATAAATAGTTCAATAGAGTAGTTATCAAGTTGTAATATATAGTTAAGATTATAATAATTTTGTAGATTAAATAGTAAGTATGAAAGATTAAAATGATTATGAACAAGGTTGTCAACAAGGTTATTAAATTCATTATCTTGATGTGTAGCTACTTTATGCAAGATAAGTTGTATGTTGTAAGATTTTGTAAAATTAATTAAGGTATACCAAAGTGAGTGGTATAGAGTATTAATAAATAATAATTTGAGTAATGTTAAATTGGTACTGTTGTATTTAGATATAGCGGATTATGAGTCAGTATAGATGTGTACTGTACAGTTTCTGGGTGCAATAATAATAGCAAAAAGAATTGTAGTAATTTCTGCTTTAAAAGAGCATGCCCAAAACTTAGTTTGTGCTTGAAAGGTATATAAGATGTTGTTGTTTTGTACTAAGGCCTATCTAATTCCTATTGAGTATTGAGATGTGCCTGCCTGAATAACTGATTTGTCAGTATAAAAATGAAGTTTGGATTTGTTGTAGTTTGAGTTGGCAATTGATTGCAAAATGTTAGTAAGATCACAATTGTTGAAAACTGATAAAATAAGTAATGCAGGTATATGGATATTAGCTACATTAGAGATTTGAGTAGGATGTCAGATAGCAATAGAATAAAGCAAATTAAGATAATTTGCATTGAAATTAAGTTGTTAATTTTGAGTATTAAATTTTCCAATAAATTTAGTTGCAAGATTAATAGAAATAAATGTTGTATATTTGTTAGTAATAAGATTAGAATTAAGATTGTAGCCAGTGCATGGTTTAGTTGTAATTAGAGATGTTGAGTATAGTTGTATAGCATAAAGCTCAATATTGCTATACTAATGGGTAATAAGTATTTGCCCAGAAGAAATTGGTTGTCTTCTGGCTTTATCTATAATTATTTGATCTTAAAATGTAGTAATAAGCTATAGTTTAGAACATTTTAAGAAATGTCCAATGGTATAGCTAAAATGATTAGTTTTTGAAAGTTGGTAATAATTGTAGAGAGTTCGATAATAGAAATGATTTGTTGTGATATCTTCAAAAATAATAAACCATAATGGCTTTCTGCTTTTAGATATTTTATAAATTCTTGGTGAGATGTGTTTCCAGTCAAGGAGGCAAAAATTGTTATATATAATAAGCTGATCAAGAAAAAGAATGTGATGTTAGTGGAATTGTTTTTTAAAAGTTAGGTATTTGGAATGTAATGATAGTATTGATTTTAGTGTAATTGTTTTAGTGTTAATTGTGTATGGAATATTATATATTGGATTTGGGATAATAGATAGCCCTAAATGAGAAAAGAATTGAATAATTTTGAAGCTAGTTGTTTGTTTTTTTGGTCTATTAATTAGGAAATTAGGATGGTTTAATATATTAGTCAAGGACTAAAGATTATTTTGTAGTTGTTAAAAATAAATATGAGAACTAGTGCCAAGAAGTTCAGTATTGTTTAGGTGTTTAATAAAGTTAGGAATATGATGTTGTAGTTGAATATTCCAAATGTTACAAATATTGTAAAGTTGAGAATAGAGAAGAGTGCTAGTAGAAATTATATGGCTAAGTTTAGCTTTTTGCTTCACTAGGCCAATGTGATGAGTAAGAATTTTTTTACAAATAGTTTGACTAAGAACAATGTTTTAAATGTGATATTCAATAGTAGGTATAATGACAGTATTTATAATATATCATGCATAAGTATTAGTAATACATTTGGAGCTAGTAATTTTAATAAGATGTTGAGATTAATTAATAATAAGTTGGGTTTATTGAGAATGTTTATTGTTGAGTATAAACCAGTAACTAAGAAATTTAAAAGATATGCAAGTTAGATGAATAGAAAGTGTATAGTTGTTAAAAATAATAGAATTATAATTAGATAGTAGATTGTTAGTTGTAAGTATAGATTTAGAAGAATTAATTTGGATGTTAGCTATGTCATAAAATGACTCAGCTATTGAGAGAATTTGAGACAGTTTTGCTTGTAAAGATGCAATTCAAAGAATGTCATTCATATAAGCAAGAACTGAATAGTGTGTTTCAAGTTTGTTGAAATTTTTATCTTTGAGGTTGGTGATCCAAGTAGCTTGTATAGAATGTCCTGTAAATTGTAAATGAATTAAGGTTATAAGAGGATCATAGTAGATTCTCCAGAGCAGTAAAGTAATGGCTTCACCCTAATCGATGTCATTGTGAACTGAATATGATAAGGTAAGGCCAAGTTTAGTAATAACTTGATTATGCCTATTTGTAACAGATTTATTATTGTGTTTATAGTTTTTAGAAGTAGAGTGAGTTATAAAAGTGATTGTTCAAGAAGAGTAAGATTGACAGAGTCATATGCTTTGCACATGTCCTGAGACAAGAGCCAAATGTTTTTGTGACTACAAGATGTATTCTCAATAAGATTATTAAGAATGTGTATAGAGATAAATGTACTACTACTTGGAAGAACAATGTAATTGTAAGGAGAGAGAATAGTGTGTTGTATGAATGCAAAGCTAAGTCTGTTTGTAATAATTTTTGTATAAAGTTTTTGAATATATTCAATGAGCCTAATAGGTCTTGTTAGATTAAGGTCTTTATCAAAAATGTTGTACTTAGAAATAAGATAGATTCTGCTATGTTTTCATTGTTTGGAAATTTGGCCAGAGTTAAGGCAGTGATTGAATAAAGCAGTAATAGATTGAATATATATGAAACTGGCATGTTTAATTATTTAATAGCTTATGCCTGTAGGGCTATAGGCTTTGCTATTTGGGAGTTGGGCTATTGTGTTAAGTACTTCTTTTGTTGTAATAGCTTTAGTAAGTAAGTGTACCAAATTGGATCAATGAGTAGTTATGGTTGGTAGTGTTGTTATCAAAAGTTTTAATAGAGATCATGGTTGATTGGTTTGTATTTTGTCCAGTTTTTAAAGTACTTTTGGATGTGTTGCTTAATAGCATTTGGTTCAGTAATAAGTTAATTTAGTAATTTAATATTAGAGAAATGAATAGGTTCATAATAGTGATTAAAAATGCTATTGATAGCCTGTTTAGGATGTAAAACAAGAGTTTCACATCTTTTCTCAAAGGCATTTTGGATTTGTTGACAAAAAAGAAGTAAATTTTCCATATTGCATGCATGATATAGCTGTTTCCAGATATCACAAGCATGTGTAATCCATTCCTCAATATGGTTAAGTAAAAAAATAAGTTGAAAATTACATTGTGCTTGAAGATTGATTGATTGAATATGATGATTAATTAAAAAAATGTTAGTTGATAACTTGTTAGTTTTAGTAATTTTAATTAAATAACTAAGTTTTTTAAATAATAAGTGTAATAGAGTGCTATGTGAGATATATTTATAATTATAGCTTCATTTATAGCTAATTTTGTTTGGTATTGATTGTATTGCAGCATTAATAAAAGAGTGTTCAATTTTGTGCCAAGTTGTTTGGAAGGATTCATTTAAGTGTATAGTAAAAAAGGTGTTATAAAGTTTAAGGTTCAATGTAAGAAAGTTAGAGAACTCTGTCTATTTATTAGAATTTATTGCTTTGTAGTTGAAAATTCTATGACTTATTCTAGTATAATATCTTGGATGTTTGCTAAATGCATTAAAAAATGTCTATAAAGATGAGAGAATTAAGTAATCACTAAGAGTACTAGTGTTGCTTGAATCAAGATTATATGAAAGAAGAAATTGAATAGTGAATTGGTCAGTCTAGATGTAGTCTATATGCTACTACTAGAGTTATTAGACCAAGTATGATGTATATTGTTGAAATGTGCTTTGATATCATACATATTGGAGTTATTAAAAAAGTTGATGAGTTTAAATTTGCTTGAAGAGCTGTAAATAGAGTCTTGTATATTAAAATTTCCTAAGACAATAGGGTAAAGATTTAAGTAACATGCTTGTTAAATCCAATTAATAATAGTATTTTGTGTTTCATTATGTTTTACAGAATCTGTAGATAAAAAATATACTGAAATTATGTGAAGCTTGATATTGCTTTTAAAGAAGAGATTTAAAGCAATAGCTCTTTCTGGATGTGTTATACAGCTATGCACATGGGGTTTAAGATAATTGCGAATCATAATAGCTGTTTTTTCAACTAAAGTTTCAGAATTGGACTAGTAGTAAGTAAAGGTATTGTTATTACAAAAAAATAAGTTTGTTTTGTTTAATATTTTGGTTTCTGTAATGCTAGCAACAGAGATATCATTCTGTAAACAATAGTTCTGTCAGGTTTCTCTTTTAGTAATAGTATTGAACCCTCTAATATTATGAGTTGCAATAGTAAGGTTGAGATCATGAGTTGGGTCTAGATTTGGAGTTGATTAAGAAAGTAATATTGGTGAATTGTAAGATGGTTGTAATGGTTGGTTAGAAGTAGAAAGAGGTGAGGAACTTGGAGAAGCTAATCTTGATAAATTAGAAGGTTCAGGATTTATTTAAGATGGATAGCTAGGAGTAAGAAAAAATTGATAATCTAAAGGTGTTGGTATAGTAAAGATTGTTGTTAGTATATTTGATTTTAGTTGAATATTTGGATAATGCCAGATAGCTTGAACTGGTAGAATGAAGTGGTTTAGTAAAGATTTGGATTCGAATAGGAGGTAGACATGAGCTTCACTATAGTCATTTTTAATTGATATAGTTAATATGTAGTTATATAAGTTATCAGGTAAGTAGCCAAAGCTGTGAATGTGTTATAAAAAAGTAATAATAGTTTGAAAATAAGAAAGTAATGGTATATGGTTGTAAAATAGAAATTTGTTGTAGCAGATATTAAATTGGATATTGTTATAGTATCGATTAGCTATAGTAGTTTCATCATAGCCCTCTAAGATAGTTCCTACTAATTGAGAATAGGTATTGTCTAGTTTATTATTCTTTATAATTAAATTAGTATTTAATGTATTATTGTTTTTTAAAAAGAATTTAGAAGAAATAGGTATAGATGAATAGTAGGTATAACCTAATAGATATAGAAAGAAGTAGTCAGATAAGGGTTAAGACACATGTGGTGGGTGTATATAGTATTCACTATAGTCAAGTTTGATTGCTAATCTGAGTATATAGTTAAAATTATTGTATTGTATAAAGTTGTATTGTATAAAGTTGTATTGATAAATGTGTTTTAAAAAGGAGTTGAGTGTTTGTGGATGTGAAAGTAGAAGTAGATTTAGACATGCTAGCTTTTGGTTATAGCATGAGTCTGAGTCATAAATTGGTTCTTGTAATGCTTCTTTGATGTTTGATGATAAAATGGAATTTAAGGAAATAGAATATTTTTTTGTAGATTTGCTCATCATATGCTTAGCTCTCACAACTGTGAAGAGTGCTATAGCCTGCTCTGTATGTTGAGTCTGGCTGTTATTAATTTAGTTCTCCATATAAATAGACATAATCACCTATCTACTTATATTATTCTCTTCTGAAAATGGCCTATGTTCAATAGAGGACATTATAATTCCAAAAGCAATGGTTGCATTTATGTGTTCTACAGAAGATTTAATTAAAAAAAATTTTGAGAATGGGTAATTGTAGTTTCTTGTTAAAGGGTTTCTGTATAAGATAATTTTTCTTTAGCTTTGTTATTATCTTTACTAGATTTTGGATTAAAGAAGAGATCATCTTTAAGCTTTTTGAAAGATTGAAATTTGATTTTAAATTTCTCTTAAAGTATTTTTTAGACTTATAGATAAATTGTAGTTTTATATATTTCAAGAATTTCTGGTATTGAAATCATTAATTGTTTAAGAATATGAAAGTAAATAATTACTATGACAAGAAAATATATATTAACTGATTTTGCTATAATTTTGTTAATAGCCTGATATTCATTAAGATTATTAATTTCATTATCTCAGCAGCAGCTTTAAGAAATGCATGAAAGTAAGAATAAAAATAGAAACCATGACATTTAGAGTTTTCAACAGTATTATTGTTATTGGAAAAGTAAGTTTCTGCTTTATTAGCAAGTTTATGAAGCAAAGCTAAAGGTATAATGTTTTGAAAAATAGTCTGATGTTTTTGGTCTTTTGCAAAAATAGAAAAATCAAGATCTGGTTGAGTTCATTTAACTAAGTTATTATTTGATAGAGTGGCAGAGAATTTTTTAAATGATATATCAAAGAAGTTGGTAGATAAGTTTTCAAAATTATGTTTAGTATCAAGAGGAAGAATAGTGCATGAATTATCTTTGTTATATGAACAGATATAAATATAAAATAAAGTAGCTTTAGTACAAAGTAATGATCATTCTTAAAGAGAATCAATTGAAGTTATTTTGAAATCTGAAGAAAGTAGTCTTGCATGATTCTGCAAGTTTA
The DNA here is from genome assembly GCA_910591915.1 of Cetraspora pellucida. Lineage (NCBI taxonomy): Eukaryota > Fungi > Glomeromycota > Glomeromycetes > Diversisporales > Gigasporaceae > Cetraspora > Cetraspora pellucida. The sequence goes on from CAJVQA010000098.1 coordinate 15,342, forward strand.
GTAACAATTTCATATTTAATATAATTAAAAGTTTTGGTTTTATTAATATTGATAAATTGTTTTTTGTAATTAGCAAAGAAGAGTTTAAATCATGATTCAAGATCAGGTCTGTATTTTTTAAGAGAAGAAATATAAAAGGTTTGTTGAAATTCTTGTTTGGGAATATTAAGTGAGATATTAATATTGTATTTTTTATCATTTTGTATTTTGAATAAAGGTTAATTAATAGCATCTTCACTAATAAAATAATGAAGTAAAAAGCATATTGATAAAATGATAACTGTTTTGGAAAATTTAGCAAGGTTAATTGTTTGATATTCATTTTGTAGATAGAGATGAATTCTTGTCAAATTAATTGCTACTTGAAAGTAATTTTGTAAAGTATAAGAAGAGATTGATTTGTATAAAGAAAGTATTTTAGAGTAGTTAAGTTTGGTGAAGAAGTATTTTAAGAATTAAGTATAAGATGTCGAAGAATATAATAATTGTATTATCAATAGTAGGGTTGTATGATAGATAATATCTGTAAGAAACTTAGGTTATGCACTAGCAAGAGTTTTAATAAAATATTTAAAACTCCATTTAAATGTTTGTTCAAGTTCAGTTACAGGTTTAGTAATTTTTCTGATACAAAATTAATAAGATAAGATTTAAAAAAATCAAAAATTTGTTAAGATAGTGGTGTATTAAAGTTAGTGAATAGTTCCATTTTAGTTGTAATTGGATATTTTTGTGCTCAGTCAAGAAGATTTTTTTTTGTTTGTTGTAGAATTTTTATTTTTTGCTAAATAGATCATTTTTTCTTAAGAAGTTGAAGAAATTTTTTAAAAATTTAAATTTTTTCTTCTTTTTTGATAAAAGCAAATTTAGTAGTAAAGAAAACTGATTATTGTTATTGATTAAAAGATTTAGTTTGGATTAATGGTTTTAATTTGAAATTAGAAATACAGCTAGGATGAGTGAGATATCTATATAAGATTTTAGCAATAGGATCGAGAGAGTGTTTGTTATTAGTTAGAAAAATATATAGAATATTTAATTTATGACAAATAATACAGATATGAGTATGTTGTATATGAGCTTTAAAGCTATAGTATTAGGTACAAGGTCTGTAACAGTTGAAGAAGGGGCAACAGATGAGTTGTCATAGTTAAATGGAAATAAAAGAATTTTGTTTATAGGAGATTGAGAAATAGTATCTTTGGTTCTTTTAAATTAGTTTGGAATTATGTCCATAGAAGTAACAGAATCAGAAGTTGGAAAAGGTGTTGCAGATCTTGAGAGAACTTGGTAATGATAAGATGTAAACAGAGTATAATAAGTTTTACAAAAACATTGGATAACAGTAGGTTGATGAGATGCTTTAAAATAGTGAATCTTGTTTTTTTTATTACATTTAGTTGGGTGCATAGCAAATTGAATAGGTTTAATTTGTTGTAGGTTATTTTCTTTAGCTATAGCACCAAAATGATCACTATATTTAGTCAAAAAGTAATTTAAATCATATTGATCAGGATCTTGATGAATTAATGTAGACATGATTGCTTTGAAAATGAAAACAAATTTGATATTAAGATTTTTGAGTCTGATAGGATGTCAATGATATAGAGTGTGATGAATAAGAAGAGGTGACAAATAAGAAGTATAATAAATAAGGAATGTGACAATTAGAAGAATATAACAAACACAGAATATAACAAATAGAAAGGTATCACAAAAAGTATGTGATACTTTGCAAATCTATTTGTAAGTCAAGATTGACATTAAACAAAAAGTTGTGTAAAATTGTAAAAGTACAAATTTGTAATTAATAAATTGTGTAATATTGATTAGTAATCCTGTTTTGGGCAGGTTTGAATAGGGTAGACCAGAGGCAGCTCTTAAAAAATATAAAAAATTTGCAAAAAAAATAAAAAGAAATTTTGCAAAAGAGTTTAAGTGTATTTTGCTAATAAGTTGATCAGTTTTAAGCTGTTTTTGATAATTTATATCAAAATGAAGCTGTGAATGAGCTCTTTTTTTTTGTTTTAAGATACAAAAGTTTTTTAATTAGTAAAATTTTAAGATAACTTGAATAGAAGTGTTTTTATATATAATAAAAATATCTCAATGAATAAGAGGTCCAGAGATATATAACTAGATTGCCTAAGTGTGTAATTATATTAGAAACAACTTTACTTAGGTGTTTAAAAGTAGTTTACTTAATAAAATATTGAATAATAATCAATTGTTTGTAGCAAAATTTGGTACAAGTGATTGTTAGAAAGAGTTAATGATTTGCATCTAGTAAGAACTTATTTAATTATTGTCTTATTATAGAATATTATTAATTTAATAATATTTTCTTTAAAAAATTAAAAAATAAATAATAAATAATAAAAAACTAAATACTAAAATATAGAAAATAATAACAAAATATAATTAAAAAATAAAATAAAAATATAAAAAATAATAAATAATAAATTTGCATATTATTTCTTATAAAATAATTATATTTATTTTAAATAATTATAATTATATAAAGGAGTATGGTGACCTAGTAAAGTGGCAGGTTGTCAACCCTCCAAGTAGTAGATTGGGTGTTCAAATTCTATTGATGATAAAAAATTAAATAATTACCTATGTAATATTTGTATTATGGTAACTGTTACTAATGATTAGATTAGGATATCTGTAATAGCGGTCACATCAGCATTACTGGCAGGTTATAAGGCATCTGTACAATGTTGGAGTTATACAGAGAAATGCAAACTGACAAATCGAGTGATGCAAACACTAGATAAGTTCTTGTGGCTGTGTAAATCCATTGAAATTAGGTAATAAGAAGACCATTTGAGAAGACTCGAGTAAAGAAGTAGCTGGATCTTCAATGGTCTTACTGTAAAAGCTAGCTTGGCAAAACAGATACCAAGGTCTAATACTCAGTTGTAGTAGCCAAATAGGCAAGAACTTTCAGATTAGAAGTCTCAGAAATACCACCAACTAGGCTGCTAGAACAAACTAAAAGAAAAAATATTAGGCTGACCTAATATATCAATAGACTGATCATAGTCTTATACAGGCTATCTGGATTGGAAGTTTGGTAAAAAGACAAGAGAAAAGACAAAGTTATACTAAAGTATCAGGATTATGCTTTGAAGCAGATGCTGAAGTTTAAGTAAACTCTACAAGAACATAGCAGTTTAATGGTTAGTCCTGATCACAAGTGTTGGTTCTGCCATAGCAATACTTAGATCAGTTGTAAAAATGGATACAAAAGGCTCTGGAGGGTTTACCTTAAGGATAAATTAGTCCTAAGTTTGAGATGATGATTTGAATATCTGGGTATAACCTAGTGAGTTAACACAGATTACAGATTCAGAGAGTTTAAAATAGAATATCCAAACAGAGATGTTAGATATAACAATTGATAAAAAACCTTCAGGTGAACTCCTTAAATAGGTAATATAGAAAAGTTATATATATAGCCAATTGTACTTTCTTCTGTAGTGGTTTATTAAACCACAATACCAATAAATAATTAATAAAAGTCAAAAGACCAAAGAGGTTACCTTAATATCAAAAAAAAAATATATAATTATATAGGCTATATAAAAACTATATAAAAAAAAAACTTTAATTTATGATATAGGTCCTATAGCTTAGCAGATAAGCCCTTATACTCCCACAGTCTAAGTCAACAGTTCAAGTTTGGCTAAAGGCAAAATCAAAGATTTTAGTCTCTGTAACTTAACAAGAAAATCAGTAATTGAACACAGAGCTCTGTGGACAAAAAACTAAGTGCAGTACATTTCAGAAAAAAGGAATTTCTAAAAGAAGATCAACTTTGCAGAGTGTGAAGACTATGTGTAACAGCAAAGTTACAAAAAGTTCTATTATACAAAGAATTGTGTATATAAGTTCTCTGAAAACAGAGCAATACCAACATTTTCACATTCAACTTGTGAAGTACTTAATTAAAAGGGTGATACTAAGATAATACAAACTAAAGAAGTAAGAGAAGTGGTGTATACAAAGAAGATCTGTAATAAAGAATTAGCTATTTCATAATTAGAAGCATCTTTGGCATGTGGAACATCTATAAATAGAAGATAACTATAAACTGTATAGAGGATGTAGCCTGCTCTGTATATCTAAAAGTACCAAGTTAAAGCTCTAGTCAAACCTATATAGAAGTCTATGATATACTAAGTGAAACATACTAATATAAATGCTATATCAATTTAGGTTAACTAAAAGTAGTAGAAATATTTTAATGACTAATAGTTAAAAGAAATTTCTCAAAATAAAGTTCCATCTATACCATAAAAGAAAGTACTTAAGATACAGGTTAAGATGAACAATTTATTAATAATAACACTAAGACCAGAAGATACAAACTAGTAGCAGTCATATGAAAACAGCATTAGTAGACAAAAAAGTTAGCTGCTGCAGCAGAATATATTGTTAAATATTAAAAAATACTTTTGGCAAACCAAAGATAATAGCTCATAAGAAGCAAATAATCCAACAGACCAATTTGAAAGTTGTTTGAAAAATAAATTGTAAGATATGCAGATTACTTAATATTATTAGATATGAAGCAAAAATCCAGGTTTGGTATAAGTAGAATATATTCAATCATGTTAAGTTTAGGTTACAAATAAATTAGTCTGAGTCTCAGATCTAATATAGTTATATAGAGTAATAGATATATATAATGTAAAGTTATATAAACTACAACAATATATATATTAATAAAGACTAAAAGCATAACCTCATTTTAATCAAAAAAAACTTTAATTTGAATGTAAAAAGTTAACAAAAAATACTAAATAATTTAAAAATAGCATTTAACAAGTTTTATTAGTTTGATATATATATTATATTATTTTTAATTTATATAATTAAGAATTCTATAAAAAAGAAAATATTATAAAAAATAAAATAAAAATGATTAAAAACTAAAAAGTAAAAAATAACATTAGACAAAAATTAATAAAAATACCAAAAAAAAATATAATACAAAATAAAAACAAAAATATATTTATATAAATACTATAATAAATCTAAAATTCAATAAAAAAAATATTAAATAAAAGAGCATTTATATTTGTATATAAAGTGTTCAAATACAGGATTGACAAATTACATAATTTTTATACTAGTATTAGTCATAGAATCTTTAACTATAAAGCTATGTTATCAGAAAGTTGAACAAAATTTTCTGATTTTCTTTTTTCTAATCTCAAAACATATAATACTTCACTTAACTATAGTACAAATAAGAATATTAAAACCACCTAGCACAAAATTAAGCACTCAATTATTAATATTGCAATATATTCTATCTCTAACAAAAAATTACACAAATGTAGCTATAATTACCAATACTCTCCTTATAGCATCTCATTTCATTTATCATTTAAAGAACTTGGTTACTTAATTAAAATTTTAAAAGATCTCAACAACAATTTTAATATTAATTAGATTAATTTAAGAATTCAAAATATTAACTTAAGATCTCAGTGCAACATTCATACCCTTACTTCTCATCAATATTTACAACCTAATCAATAGATCCAACATGCACAAGATATTTGAAAACAACTTTATCATGCTTATCATCTTGAAAACTCTCTTTTATTTGATAACAAATTCAACAAGCTACTGAAAAAAAATATAAAACACTTTCTACATATCTCAAACATATCATTAATAGCATTCTTAATTACTATAAAGCTTCTATTCACTTCTTTAATATCAAACTTTCTGACCAAATAGTTACAGATTCAAACTTTATTAAACATCATATACAATCTCATTTTCATAATTGGACAGCCTATTGACTAACTGACTAAACCCTTTTTGATAACTTTTGGTCTATATAATATTAACCACTATCATACATTAATACTTAATAGTATAACTCTCTTTCTTCTTTTATTACTAAAGAAGAAGTTATTTAAACTATAGCAAAGCTTTCTAATAAAAAAGCCTGAGATCCTACAAACATTAGTTATAAAATGCTTAAACATGCTAGCACTACCTGCATTAAAGCTATAACTGCTTTGTTTAATTACTGTCTTGTTTTAGATCAAACTTCTAAACAATAGAAGCATAGCAAAATCTACTTTATTCTTAATGAAATATATTTAATAGAGACCTTAATTTTATTTGCCCAATAAGTCTTATTAAGCATACTTGCAAAGTCTATACAAAAATTATTACTAATAAAATTAGTAATATATTTTCAAAACATTCTATATTTTTATTATATAACTATGTCATCTTATCTAATAATTATACTTTTATACCTATTCATATACTTAACAATATTACTGAAGATGCATTATGCAACCAAAAAACCATTTGGCTTCTATCTCAAGATATGAGTAAAGCTTATGATTCTGTTAATTTGAATCTTCTTTAACATTCTCTTTAGCATCTTGCATTTTCTAGTTCTATTATTAATACTATTATTAACTTATTTACTGATTAACAAAATCAAGTTATCACTAATCTTGATTTTACACTAAAGTGATTGTCAAACTAATCAAATCAAATATTATTTAGAGTTATATATAATAAAAATTTTTTATGAAAATCTGAATTTACTGTAGTTAATATTAACTTTCAGTATACTTTTTTCTCGAACCAGTTTAACAATTATCTGTCTATTTTTTTTTTTAAGATAGAACATTTTGTATCAAATTATATAATAATGCCAATTTTTCGATTTAGTCTGTTTTATAGATAATAGGTCCTTAACAATATGAATGAACTTTACTCAAATTTGATAAATGTAAAGCTATTGAAATATGTAAAACTGACATTATTGTTGAATAGAGCATAATAAAAGCTATTGTTTAAAAAAAAATATAATGTAAAAAAATTATATTCTTCATTCAAAAAGTGTACCTTTATTAATTGTATCAAAAAAATATTTTATATGACACAAACTAAAACAAAATTTAGACAATAGCAATATTTGAAACATGTATGTCAAAAATGTTAGTTTTTAAAAAAAATTTTTAAAAATATAGAAATTATTGAAAATAGTAATAATAATGCTACTTTTTAAATTTAGTAGAGACTACAAGCTTACATATAGAAATTAATATTAACATTATTAGAAATAGTCATGATAATAGTGTTGATGACATAACTCTATTAAATTTAGTAAAAATTACAAGTCCACATATAGAAATTGATATTTGTTAACAAAAAATTGATGAACTTGTAGAGCACACAATTGACTTGCCAAATTCAATTCTTATAACACTTATAGTATAATTAAAAAACTTGTACAAGAGCAATTATATTAACTTCAGTGTTTAAATAAATGTGATACTTTATTAAATATTGTTAACAATATGAATAGCAATAAGTTAGGTCTCAAAATTTTACTATTAAATACTATGAGATATCAAAATAGGCCTAAAGTCAGCAATATTTTCTTAAAATATTTGCAGCAAAAAGCTTACAATTTTATATGCTATTTAAATAGTAATAACATTAAATCTAAAAAACTTTTTGTTCAAAAAATTAAATGAAAAATTAATAATCTAAAAAAAAAATAAATCTTTATATAGTAAAATAGAAAAATATAAACAAATTTACAAAAAAAAAATTTCACAAATTTGATCTGTAGCTCATAAAGCATATTTAATAACTAATAAGCAATTAAAATTAGCTGTTCAAAATCAGCTTATAGAAAACAAAAAGCAATATAGTGCTAAAACTGTTTTTATAGCTATGCAAGTTTGCACAATTAAGCAAATGTCTTACCAATCTGCTATAGCATATACAAAAAAAGTAATTGAATATCTAATAGACAAAAAGCCAGACAAATAGATTTCTACTAATTCACTTGTTGAATAGCATCAGAACATATCAAATATTCATGCAATTCAACAATGCACTATTATTAAAATGTCCAAATAGTATACTTTCAAAATTATGGCAAATGAATCAACACATAGTAATAGTAAAGTCTTCATTATATGTTTTATGTATTGGGATCTAGTTAATAATAAGCTTAAAGTTACTTTATTAGAACTCAAGAACTTAACTCAATGCACCAAAGCATTAATTGCAAATACTGTTATTAAATTATGTAATAAATATCAACTGGATCTAACTAAATGCTTAACTTGGATAACAGATAATATGGTGTATATGGCAGGTTATAAAAATAGTGCTGTAATATTATTTAATAAAAAAATCAATTCAAATTCATTTCAAATTTCTTGTAGACTTCATGTAGCATATATAATGATACCAAATTTTAAGAACATTGCATTTGAAAAATTAAAGGTTGAAAAAGGATTTTCTATACAAAAACATTCTTTTAATTTGCTTTATCTTATTTGGCAATTACATAACAGCTATAGCAAAAGTAACAAAGACAATCTAATGAACATAAAATTGTTATATATATTTAAGTTATATTTTAAATTATTTGGTATTTAATTAACTTATTTACAAAAACCTTTATAGCAATAGTAATTATACGAATTACAAGCAATGAGACAGCTAATAGAAAGAAGAGAATATTTAAAAAAGTTTACTCTTTGATTTTTAAATAAACTAAAATCACAAAAAAAAAATACCAAAAACATATCTTGAGAAATGGGAACTGCTTTAACAATAGCTTGCAGATCTAATTCTAAAAATACAAATAGAATGTTTTATAAAATTTTGTAAATGAATATATAAGCTAATTATGTATTTTCTTACTAGATCTGACAAAGAATCATGAATCCTTAAATTAGATAGTTAACTATTACTACTTTTACCTAGCTGACGAGCTTATAAAATGTCTAATGTTGTTATTAAATGGATAGGAACTTTGTACAGAGTTAGAAACAATATTTGCATGTTTGTTGATACAGAATTATAGAATGTTATAAATAGTTTTGATGATAAAGATTTTGAAATTTTTTTTAATAATTTAGTATATGATATTGATAAAGTTACAAATTCTTTAGAAACTTGGATGATTATGTGACTTTACCTTCTATTAAGTATTTGTTAATTAGGTAGTAAATATAATCATAAATTTGCTAAAAGCTATTTGTATATAAGGTTAAAAAGACAGCAAAATCAGGTTCCTAGTCTTAAAAAGTTATGTTATACAACTTTTTTATAATCTGATATTAAATGATCTAATTTCAATGACTTTGGTTTATTACAAGCAATTGAAAATCCATTATTTTTAAATAAACTATTAGATTTTGCTAATTCTGATGAATTACCAATTCATAATTTTTCTCTACTATATAAATTTGTTAGATGTTAAATTTATTATATTATTGTTTATTAATAGCAAATTGAGGGTTTATTTAATATGTATGATCTCAAATACTATACAAATATAAATCTTAAAACCAAAAAAGCAAAGTTGTATTTTTCAAAAGTCAAACAAATTTCTCTGTCAAATGAAGAGCTAGCAATTCAAAGAAAAAATTGAAAAAGAAAATTAAATAAACTAAATAATACAAAGCAAATAACATTTGGAGAAATAAAAACAGAAAATTTGTTTAATTATTTGTTCACTAAATAAAGAAAATAATATATAAAAGTTAACTTTCCAAAATTAAAGTTATTTTTTCAAAATTAAGTAAAATTTGATAAAAAATCTTTAATAATAAATATTATATATAATCCTGATTATGGTTTGATTTATTGATTTTATAAGCACCCTAGTCTTATATCCTCATATCTTGTACTTAATGATATTGACCAGAGTAAAACTATTACTCTTTTCTTATAGAGAATTTATTATAACCTACTTATTTCATATATTCACAATAACTTTAATAATTATTCTATAAAAGTTTTCTGATCAACTAATCTTAAAAATCTCATATATAACAAACTTGAATTATATTATTCAGTTCTTGCTTATATAGATGACACTTTTTGGATTGCATTCTTATAGCAAGAGCTTTCACAAATTCTTAATATAGCAGAATCTTTCTACAATATGGCCAACATTCAAATCAATTTTACTAAATCCATACTCACAACTAATAAACCTTTAACTAACTACAATCCTATTATATACAATAATCATCTACTTAATCTTTATCCTTCAAGTAAACTATTCAAGTTTCTAGGATGCTGATTTACACTTAATAATAAACAAACAAAATAAACAAAGCTTATTATAGTAGAGTCTTCATATCTCATTAAAATTGCAAACATTAAACAAATTATTAATACATATACATAATATATTATTAATATAGTTATTATTCTCACAATTAAATATTACCTTCACAATATAATTCTTAATCAAAATACTTGTAACAAAATTCTTACAAACCATATTAGACTTGTTAAAAGCAAAGCTAAACTTAGTTGTACAACTTCTATTAGTACTTTACTTCATCCTTGATTATATAATATTTGCAATATATAGGATATTCAACTACAACACCATATTATGAATTATATTAAAAGACTTAACTCTTCTGATCTTCTTGGTATTAGTACTTATATTTGATTTTAGCAACTTCAAAATAATCTTTGGTCATCTACTAGTATACTGATACATAATAATCCTACTATTGATAGACTAAACAAACATTTTACTAACTTTAAAATTATTTAACTTTTCAAATATCTTAGTATAATATTTATCTTTAATCCAACTTACAACATTCTATATACTATTCAAAAGGGCTCTATCTTATTAGAATCTCTTCTTTGCTCACACCCTAAATATCTAACCTTCAAAAAACAACTCAAATATTATAGTATTATATATTTAGACCAACTTACTATATTTGATAATTTATGCTTATTGGATTGGAAGTATATTTCTTCTCACATTTATAAAATTCCAAAAGACAAACAACTTCTTTGGTTTAGCTATTTAAAAAACTAAGTTACAAGTCATTTCTACAACTATACACTATATTCACACTTATACCTACCTAATACTAACTACTATAGGTACACAACTAGACACTTCTTATTATATAAAAAACATTGACTTATTATATTACTTGATAACTAAATTATTACTGATAAAGTCAGAAGACAATCTTCTTAATCTGGCACTATGCTTATTACTCACTAACAATATTAAATTAAATTACAATTTACATACTTATATACTCTTGCACCTATTCAATTACAGGCATGTCTTGGTTGTTTCCTTAACTTATATATAATTAATAACAAATATACAATCACTATTTATATTAATCTTTGAACTCAATTTTTTGGTTAAGTTAATACAAATAACAAAACTTTTAACTTTAATACTAATTATTTAAACCTCTTATATTCAGTTGCAATTAGACATTTTACTTAAACTCCAAGCCCACCTAATATTATTATTTTAACAAACTCAATCCCAACTATCTTTGAATCCTGTATACTAACTTATAAACTCTAACAAATTGCTAATTATAATACTAATCAACAAGAACTTCACTTCTATACTGATGGCTCTGTTATTAATTTAGGTATTTTTTAATCCTCTATAGGTATTGAATAGGTTCAAATTAATAATAATTCTATACTGCATATATTTTAGATACAAATTAAACTTTGATCTTACTTATTCAAATTAGAACTTACTGCTATCTTATTAGTTTTTATTACTACTCCTAGAAATTGTATTGTAAATATGAATACAGACTCTCAATCTATAATTTCAAAATATCAAAATCTTTTAAATTCCTCTACTACTCTATCATACACCTTACTTTTTACTTTGGAACATACTTGTTAACTTTATTAACTTGTACAAAATTCAAATTATCTTTTACAAAGTCACTGCTCATCAAGATAATATATACAATAATTTAGCTGATCAACTTGCATATAATCATTACAACCTATCATATATTACTTTTATGTCATATAATATTTATAACTCAGCTTATACTTTTATTCTTGAAAATTTTTCTCTTGAGTTACTAACTCATCACAATATTTATACAATTTGTCATATGCATATTTATGCATTATGGATTACTCAAAACAATTTTCAGAAATAAGAAAAAATTTTTAAACAAATTAATTGGCAAGCCACCTGGCTGTATATCAACAACAACCAAAAAATTTTAAACTTCTTATACAGTTTTCAATCATTTACTCTTAAGTTCTTTAGAATTAAAATTTTATTAGATAAACTTCCTGCTTCACATACTTTATATAAATATTATCACTCATACCTACCTACTTGTCACCAATGTCATTACATCAACTTTCACTTTTATTAAACAACTTGCCCATCTGATCAACTATTAAATAATCTTATAAATAATTTATTACAACATACTCTTAATATTACTACTCTTAATACTACTTCAGAAATTATAACTAATCTACATCATCAAATCAAACAACTAAACTGCATGTGCATTTACAGTATATCAGATTTATCTTCAATTTTTTCAACTCTATCAGACTTAGTATCAAATGAAATTATTACTATAGTTGCAGACTTATTATCTACAAAAATATCTATAATACTTATTATTAAATTTCTACTTCATAAAACCTGTAGGTCGATAGCATAGTAGTTAGCACTTCCAGATTACAATCTCAAGGTCATAAGTTTGAATTCTACTAGGTGACAACAACTTCGCCAGGACCACGATTAGAAGATCTTCAAAGAATTTCTCATTAAAGAAAAGAACAAGATTTATACATAAGAATGCAGTCCACTGGCATAGCCACAGAGTCAAGAATAATCAGAAAAGATGAATCTGTTAACAAATGACATTAATATTGGAGAAACCCAGCTAAAAGAATTAAAGAATATTAGATATAAAGAATAATCTGACTGTTGGATCATGTGAAGTTAGAGAACTGTGAACTGAATAAAAAGATAGTAGGTCCTACACCATGAAGCTAGGAACCTAGGACATTATATGATGGACTTAATGGAGTATAAGCTATCTTCACAAGTATGGTGATGAATATAGAAGCCACATGCTGTTCGATGATTTCTACTGAATAATAACTCTGCCTTTTAAAAAGATGTAACAGATTCTAAAAGGTGTCTAAGAACCTTCAGAATAGCAGCAGGAGGAGAAAAAAAAAATTTTTACTTCATTTTAATCAACATATTTATCATAAAATTTGGATTCTTTACTGTATTTCAAGATCTACAATTCATCTTCTTACTTCTAATTTACTTTTTAATTCTACTTTACAATTAGTGTAAACTTCTTTTCTTAATACTATTAGCTCTAAGATTAATTCTTGGTATATACAATAGATTAAATATCAAACTAATCTCTTATACATTATTACTAATACCCAAATCTAAGTGAGCCTTGGTTATTTTAGTTAATATAGATTGCAGATAAATTAGTCTGAACTTTTATTCTTGCTATAATATTTTAAAAATAGATTTAAACTTTATATAAAAATCTTAGTTAAATATTCAATAAAGATAGAAACATGGCCTTACTATTAATATTAAAAAAAAAAAATCAAATTACATGATTTTATATATAAATTTATATAACAACTATGTTTTAGCTTATTATATATATAAAAAATTAACTTGATTATAAATTCTAATATAGAACTAATACTAATACTAACTAATAAAAAATCTTTTAATCTTGTCTATTATCTTTAACCAAAACTAATACAATTTCTAATTCTAAAATTTGACTTCAATCTAAACTTTATAACAATCTAACTCTAATTCTAACTCTAATTCTAACTCTAATCCTAACTCTAATTCTAACTCTAATTCTAACTTTAATTTTAACTTTAATTTTAACTTTAATTTAATTTCTAAATATTTAACATTTTATTCTAATTTTAATTTTTCAAAACTCTGACTTATAAATCTTGATTCTAAGTTTAATAATAACTTTAAACTTATTGTTATTTCTAATTTTAAAAATCAACTTTAAGATTTGTTTAAATTATCAACTATAGTAATACTATAATTTTTTTGTAATTTTTTTTTCATTATTTTTCTAAATCTTTTCTTAATTAGATATAATCAAGTTCATTATTTTTTATGATTTGATTGATGTTAGATATATTAATATTTGTTAAAAAGAATTTAGAAGCAATAGATATAGATGAATAATAAGTGTAACTTAATAGTTGTGAAAAAAAATAGATAAAGGTTAAGACTTGTATAGTAAGTGTATATAATATTCACTGTAGTTAAGTTTAATTAATATTGTAAATGCATATTTAAAATTGTTAAGTTGTGAATAGCTATAATAGTAAATATGTTCTAAGAAGAATCTAAGTATTTAAGAATATAAAAGTAGAGATAATTTTAAACATACTAGCTATTAGTTATAGCATAAGTCTGAATTATATAGTGTATTATAAAATAGGTTTTGTAATATTTTCTTAGTGTGAAATAATAAAATAAAGTTCAAAAAAGTAGTAAGTTCTTTTGTAGGTTTGCTTACTATATGCTTGGTTCTTATAGCTATGAAAAGTGCTATAGTCTGCTTTGTATATTGAGTCTGACTATCATTAACTTGGTTCTTCATATAATTAGTTATTATTATTATTATTATTATTATTATTATTATTATTTATATTAGTTAAAATAAATAAGATAAATCAATTGCATTACATTACTTAATATTTAATACTTAATACTTGACATTTGATATTTGATGTTTGACACTTGACACTTAATATTTGATGCCTAATGCTTAATGCTTAATTCTACTAATTATTATAATCTTAATACTTAATTCTAATAATTGTTAGCAGATATATAAATTTTAAGATTTTTTCAAATTAAGTAAGTTACAAACATCTCTCTTCTTCTATTTTTTAGTTTAGTAACTTCTGTAAAGTGTAAAAGAATTTTTTAAAAACAAAAACCTGATAGATAACCTTATTTCTTTAATAAAATTATTATTTTTATTTATAAACTATATTGATATTCTTCTTTTTAGGATAATTTCTATAGGCAAGATCTATTATTCTTGTGTTAATAAATTATAAACCATTGTATTGTTTTAATTAAACTATCCAGAGAAGGATATAATTTCTAAATAGTTAAAGAAATTATACTTTTTTCTTAAATGCTACTATAAACTTGTAAAAAATCTTTATAACTATATTATTATTATAGTAAAAAGTTAAAAAAACCTTCTTACTATAACATTTGATGCCTTCTAATAGAAATTCAAAAATAAAGCTAATTTAATTCTTAGTTGTTGAATAATTTTTACTAAACATATTTATCTCAAAAGATAGTTACTATATAATTTTTACTAAATATAACTTGTTTTAAAAGATAACTACTATATTGTTTTAGAATTAGGACATTTTTTTTTTATTACTCTTTTAGACAAGAAGAAACTTTTTTTATAAATTATATTAATATTAAACTTTACAACAAAAATATACAAAACTATTAACAAGTACATTTAACTAGATCTTATTTTGCAGTTAATATACTTTAAACACAACATTCAGATTTATTTTGTCTTTAGTATTACTTTTCTTAATATACTAGTCTTTGCTTATCTTTTAGACAATTTTGAACTTAATATTAAACTATTTTCTCAGATTAACATTATTTCTTTTAAACTCAAGACAGCTTTGCAATTCTTACTACTCCTACTTAGATCAAATTATACTTCACTTTTGTATTAGAGATATTATTTTTAATTGCTGATACTAACAAAATATTAGTGATCTTAGAACAATTGACTTAGCTTTAATTTAAAAAAATACCAATCTTTTTCAAGTTTCTACTATACATTTTAAATACCAAAACACTTTTGATCTTTATATAGATACACCTTAACATTTTAGTTTTAAAGAACTTAATCAATTTAGTCAACATTTAGGAAACTTAGAAAGTTCTATTTTACTTTCTACAAATAAATATAATATAACCCTTACTGCTGATATTTCTCTTTTAACAGACCCAGCAGACAGCCTATCTCTTTATAGTGAAATAGTTACTTTTACTGAACCTTTTAATAATTACTATACTTCTCTTAATTCACCTTACCAACAGCCTCTCTTATATAATCTTTTAGTAACTTTTCTACTTATTACTGATCATATTAAAACTAAAGAATATATTACTGCTACTTTAGAATTAAAAGAAACTTCTAGTTCACATCATGCTTCTCTAAATTCACCTTGCCAGCAACCTTTTTTAAATAACCTTCTAGATATTTTTTCACTTCAACTTTTTTTTTATAACCCTTCTGTTATACTTTATCTTAGCCTCTCTTAAATAATCCTTTTATAACTTTACTTAAAAGCAAACAAAAACTCTTATTTTTGACTTTTTTTTTAATTTTTAAAATTACTTTTAAACTACAAGTGATTTAGAAACAAAATTTTTAACAAAGATTAGAGAATATGAAGAATGCCAGTAGAAACAAACAAATTGTTTCTAAATTTTTTTAAATTTTAAAATAAGTATCTCAACAATCATTAAACCAAATTTGAAAATTTTTTTTTATTTTAATTACATATAGTTATAGAATTAAAATAAAAAAAATTACCAAGCTTGGTTTAATAAATAAATTAATTTTTTTATATAAATTTACTTTAAAAAATTTATTTAATATGTCAAGTCATTTAGCTAAAAAGTGACTGCAATACGAATGCAAAAAAACATGTTTATTGACTTGTAAGAACGGAAATATTAGCTAAGAACACATGCTCGGTCTTTTGAATTCCCAATACTATATCGAACTGCGACGAATCTGGAAATTTCAGAGACGGACAATAAATAACGTAATTGAATGATCTTTCGAATATATAATAGTATCCATTTAAGCGATAAAATTAATAATTTTTTGTTAACCAATCTTGTCATGATGTTTCTACAACAGAGATATAAGGATCTGGAAATTTACTGCGATATAAAAGAATTAATACTTATAAGCTTTATAAATGTATATTCTTTGTAAATCGTAAGATCCCTATGTCCCTAAAACAAAGCTGGTAAGACAAAAAAAACCAAAAGCTCGATATGAATGAATCATTTCTGAATATTCCATCAATACTTTAAATTAAAACGTGTCTTTAATTAGTAATTGTAGAGTTATATAATAACCACCAGCATAAATACCTATTTCTAAGCCATAATATTTAAAACAAATTATCTTGTTAAACAAAAATGGTAAGACAAAATAATAACCAACAAATGGCGATAATAAATATATGTTTTCTTTAAATATGGGTTTTCAGATAATATTCTATATCAATCCTCCATCAGAGCCTAAATGCAATATAAAAGACTTCTTAAATCTTTTTAGCATACCTCAGTAATTTATGCATATTTTTAGTTATCGGTAGCCACATCATTGTTATTAATACATGCAGTTGTAGACGTTAAACAATCTCTATTTGGAATGGATCTCATTATTTCCATCATAACTTCAGGAAATGCAGGGTACTCGCCTGACCAAGTAAGAATAAGTTCAAAGCTTTTCGTTTTTGTAACTTCTTCATAATGCTTCAATAGATAGTCCATACAAATTTGCTTGAAATCATTATACAAATATGCTTGCTGAAAAAGTATAGTTGCCACGTTATCTACTGTAAGCAGTGTTTCAATACGTAGAAGCATCGCACGACGAACAGTAATGAGTTGATATTTGTCTGATAGTTTAAAAAGCGCAAGACATGCCGGCAGTGCAATCTCAGAAGGGATTCGATTGGTGTACAAGAAATGAAGAAATCGACGGTACGTTACTGGTTCAAAATCTGTGACTTCGATGACATGATATTGTCGTTGCGGCTGTTGTTGTGATACCGATTGTGATACCGGTTGCGATGATGGTAATACTCTTGATGAACGTTTATCTTCAAAAGAAATGTTGTTAACAAATTTGATATTATCCACTCCACAAAATTCTGATACGAGTGTCTGGAGTGATTTTTTAAGAGAAACGATTTCTTTTTCTTTTGTAATGATTTCTTCTTCTTTACGCTTAACGGAATCACGAAAGTCATCAAAATTAGTCTGCAAATTTTGTATTTTATCAATAATCAATGATTGTGTTTGCTGGGCATCAGAGAGTTTCGTTTGCAATTCAGCCAAACGTTGTTCGTAATGCTTGCTTAATGTATCAACGGCCGAAACCCGATTAGTGTCACTAGTCTTCTTGACATCTGATATGCTTTGTTCTTTTCCTTCCTCAGCCTTAATTTCTATAGCCAAGTTTTCAAAGGTTGCTATTTCCAAATCGCTATTAGATGAAACAGTCTCATCTATTACAGGGGTTGTAGGTTCAGGTGGCTTGTATTGAACGCTCAGAGTCTTTAAAGCATTTTCTCTTCGAGAAGATGGAATTTGCATTGAAAGATGAGTTGATTTATTTTCCCGTTTAGATGGTTTATTTGATTCGGTAGACTTTGCTACACTTTCAACACAACCACTATTAAACATGCCACGGAAATATGCACTCCGTGCACGAAGAATATCTTTATGGGCATATATTTTGGTTCCCTGCACGTTGAAAACTACATCAGCAGTATTTGGATTATCCAACATAGTACCCCAAGCGGTAGCAAGATCAGGTAGAGTATATTGAAAAGCGTTATCAATGGATTGAGGTGGTTGGACGCGAGGAGCTGTAGTCATCGAAAAACAGATCCCAAGTATGAAGCTTTCTGGAAGTGAAGATTTCTTAATAAAACATGGCCATCCTAATAACAATATATGATATATGAGTCAAAAGTATTCATCACATAATAACATTGAAGTAATGAAATGTGACTTACCACATCCAGACGACTTCCGCGAAAATTTTTCGAAAGGACTTTCTTTAAACTTTTTGGAGACCACAATGGTGCATGCCATTTCATCAATTATATAGATTTCGCAGGAAAGACCTTGACGAGAAATCCAAGGACCTTCGGTAATAAGTTCAGTGACAGAAGGTACAGCTTGTAGGAAGACTTCGAGATATTCTGCTTGCTTTTTAGCGGACTGTTGTTTTGTTTCCCCAAAAAAAAAACATACGAAGCAAAACACTTGCAATAAGTATACTATATTAAGGAAAGCTTAAATAAAGAGCTGATATAATATTATCAAAAGTTTAGTGTTTAATACATAGCTGTAGCAACCATTTTAAAATATAACATAGATACATACAGGCCCAATACGTAAGTTCCATAATTGATTTTCGCCTTTTGTCGAAAATATGGGGGTATGATATGTACTTTCAACATCACTGGCTTTCATTGTGAACTCATATTTAGCACACGAAAGTTTATTATCCATTATTACTATAACTTAGCAGTAAGTAAACTAAGGAGTTCACGATCTTAAAGTGTATCAAATTTACGGCAATTTACGACCTTTATATAAGAAATTAACAAAAAACGTTTCTATTTTTGATTGGCTACTTTCTAAAGTCCCTAATTTAGTAGGCAGGGGCGTTTTTTTTAAAGATAAAAGTCGTCTGATTTATTATACGTATAAATAGAACAATCAATTATGTTCGAGCCGTCCCCTAGATCATCTCAAACTGTTGATCCACGACTTTATGAAAAGTATCATCGAAGAGTAACAAAAAAATTTGCCCAAATAGAACATGAACGAACATACTCGCCTAAAGCTAAATTGTTTAAAATACTTAGGTTATTCTCCTATGGAGGTAGATAATAAAAAAAACATTTTTTTAAAGTTATAAAAAAAAAAAAAACAACCAAAAATTGATACCAAACAGAAACTTTTTTATTAATTATTTAGCTGTAGCAACATATGCAGTATTATACGCAGATTTCGGTGAAAAAAATCATTGTTTTACTTCTGTAAGTATTTAGAAATGCAGTGACATTTGACCTTATTATTGGACCGCTTTTATAAGCATTATTTTAACTTACTGAAGATAAGAGCATGGTACGCACAGAAAAAGAATGATTTCTGGACTTTAAGCGAAAAAGAGGTGCAAGACTTGAAAGAACAAGGAAAAATGTAATCGTATTAGATTTTATTCATTGAAAATTGAATTATTTAATAAATAAAAATTTCTACATTATTATATTGAAAGTAATTCAAATTATTATGGCCTCAAGTCAACATAGTTTTTGTGCCAACTAAAAATCCAACGAAGCATTTATCTAGCATTAAATCATAATTAACCCATGAATGTATGTTCACTGATTTATGAACAAAATTATAAAATTAATTCAATAATTTCAAAGACAAAAAAAAAAGATATATATATATAATATACAATAACTTACTAAATAATTTTGTTCCATCTTTACCAGCCGCACGCATTAATTCACTTTCGCCTATTAGTTTACATTCATTCTTTAGTCTGTTACTAATATATGAAAAAATAATATAAATTTACGTACCTCCAGGGTGAAATTTTAAATATGGAGTCATATTATATATTTTTCCGTTTATTGCGGTCCAAGCATCATTTTTTGACTTATGAAGTTTGAGTTCATCAAGCGTATATTTTCTTATTTCTGAAACACCCTAAAAAATAAAAACCAGGATCAGCACTATATGGTAATAGTGGCTAGTTTTGGTAGTCGGAATTTTTATAAGCTTGCTCGAGTCGATAATTTTAATTAAACTTAATCAGCTTAGTTGACTATTATCATATGCATCATAGCAATAAGCTATGAACCAAAATGTGGCTTAGAAGATGCCAATGGACTATGTCCATTGATATTCTTATCAGAACCCATCATAGTTCATTGCCAACCCTGCTTACAGCTGTTCTTAATTCTGGAACAACTGATAAAGATTCATATTAAGTATATAGGTTCAAAATGTCGTTATAGCCAGATGTCAGTATATCCAGGTGTAGTACCTTAGCCATGGCGAAAAAGTTGCTGTCATGTGAGTTTTTCATAATACAGCCAATTAGAATTTAGCTGATTGGCTAAAGTCACGTGACAATGGCTTTTTTCGCCACTAAAATATAACCGGAGTGACGCTTACAAGTTTATTCTCATTCACTCAATGCAAATGGATGATTTATTTAAATCTGCAATTTCCCAATTGATAATATACTAGGAATCGGAACTGATGTAAGTCCAGTGCATGAAGAATAATACCTGTGTCAGATAAATTGTGCAAATCATAACAATAGTTTTATTTATAATGCAAATCATGTGATTGAACAGATAGAAAATCCAGAATTACGTTTTTGATGGTTTAATATAGAATGCATCAAAAACGTACCTTTTGTATCACTGTGCATAGAATTTGAGTCCTACGCTTTGCTCCGGATAATTACTCTACAATTTTTCTTAAATCATCAAGTAATTCCTTATATTTGTCCATCTTATGATCATTGCCCCACGACATCTCAACGAGAATGCATCATCTGGTTCAATTTCTGATTATTTAAGTCTGCAAGTGCTTCTTTATACCTATTAATAATGCAATAAGTTTCGGTGCTTTATGCTAGTGCATATTATAGTCAACTAAGCCGATGTTTTAAAAAACCGACTAACTTAGTCGCTAAGTTAGCTAAGTTGACTAATGCTATATCGACTTGAAACATTATTAGTAGCACGATTGTTATATATAAATTACCGTCAAATCAACGTCACTATTCTTCAGCCTTGCCCAATCTAGAGCAGAATGTCCAGGTTCTAAAAACACTTTTTTTCGTATTTTGTTTGCTTTTTCAAGAGGAGTAAGTTTTTTGGATTGTATGCGCTGAGGGCTATCAGGAAGGGGAAAAGCCGGTATAACGTTTAACGTATCTTTTGCGCATTGAGGGTTATCAGGAAGGGGAAAAGACGATGGAACGTCTAATGTGTCTATAAGTTGCAAAGTTAAAAGTTAGAAACAATCTCTAGCTTGTGGAATAAAAGAAATAAACGTGTACCCGTATCTTCGGTGATCATTTTAGGCACAGGGAATAGATGATATTTTAAAAAAAACAATGTAAAAAATGTTTTTTTTCAAATGAAGTAAAAAAAAAGGGTTTAAATAACAGTACTGCAGTAGCGGAGACTGTTAAGTTGATTACTAATTCTGAATTTAGTAAATTAAAATTTCACGTGACAAATATAAATTAGTGTTACAGGACCTCGAAATCGTCGATTGGGCTTCGATTTGAGATATTATTATTTTTTCTCGAATAAATAATAATAACTCAAAGTTTAAAGATTTGATATCGATATACACAATGAAAATTTACATATGTAAAAAAAATTTTTTACAATGTAATCAATCAATCGCTTATCATTGCTAAAATATGATTGATTAATATTTGTTAAAATTCTTGAGTATTAGAGGTTAATTCCAATCTTATCAATAAGTATCGCCCATCTCTAAATTGGAGTATCATAATCCACCAGCTATAAATATATTAAATAGAATATTCAGTTACTAAACTGGTGACCAAACTGGGGTATTATTAGAATATAGCACTCCAAGTTGATTTTGGTTGAAACCAAACCGCTCCAACTCAACCCATTAACAACCCTATATTCGTCTCTGATAAAAATTATTTTATTTATTATTAAAAATATAATCTTTTTTTTGTGACATTAAATTAAATGTATGTTTTGCCTATCATCTAAATGTATTAACTACAAATTTAATTATTGTAATTATTCTCATCTTCAAAAAAACCATCATCCTTATATCTTTTTTTGTTTATAGTTACAAGCTTTTTTTACCCGATCATCGCTACACTGGTAATTTCGAACCGGTTATTCTGTCGACGACCTAGTAATAATATACAAAATTAAATGGTAATTATTAGATTGTTATTAAGAAAAACTGACGAGAATAATGAATGAGGCACACCTGAGAAATACCAGGTGCGTTCAATAAACTTCCAATTATAGGCAGTTTCCGAAGGAAGCTGACGATGACTGGAAAGAAATCACTGCAATAAATTTTAGGATAAGAAAAATTAATAAAATTTTTAAATTTTAACTAATTTTAGAAAAACAGAAGTACTCACCCAAATAGATTTAGGAAGCCAAACAGTTCGATCACCATCCCCAATACTGGCCATTTAAGAAATACCATAAGTATGCCTCCAAAAAAACATATGGTTCCCCGGATTTTATTCTTTCGTGCAAAAAATATAAGTGTTTTATTAAAACCAATAATCAATGTTATTCCTGATAGAAATAGTATCTGTCAATAAAAAGAGTTAATAAAAAAGAATTAAATTGGCTTTAAAATTTAAACGTCTAGTAAGTTAAGTATAGCATACGTTGCCTATGGCCAGTAAACCTCCGTCAAATAAAAGCAAAACACCGAGTAACATGAAAAAGGATCCAAAGGCCGTTAACCCGACACCAATCTCTAAATTGCGAACAAATCATTTTAAAATGGAGAAAACAAAAACTAGTTCTTCCTTTCGACAGCAACTTCGAACCTACTTTGTGTATCGGAAAGCCACATTATTATTTGTTTATTATTGTACAAAATGAATGGTCTTAAAGTGTAATTTTACAATAAATGAATGTAGTAAGGAATATTGGATTTGAACTTTTATTATAAGAAAAATTTAAATAAAATTGGTAGCACATCGGTGTAACATCTAATCTGTCCGAGATGTTTACTGAATTCGTATGCACGTTATGTTTAAATTTCTTTCACATAACTTTTAAGAACTTTCATAATTTCCAAACCTTAGACGCTTGTGCTGACTGTCTTACTCGGTTTCTATAACATGTTTTCACTACTCTAAGCTTTATGTATGAACAGCCTTCTACAGAATGAAATTAAAAGACTTTCAGTCTACAAGTCTCGTTGGTAAAAGGAACTATAAATAAACTACAGATTTGGCATTACAATTAGAGATGGTTAAATTGGTTAAATATTCTAAGATATGATTTTTAAAAAATCGGTTGGTTTAGAATAGATTTTAATTTATTTTATAAAATTATGCAATTCATTATATAAGGCCATACAAAATTAATTAATTGGTTTTCATAACCCGGCCAGTTAAATTTTAAAAGCTTGTAAAAAAATTTTATGTTTTAATAACTGGGTTGGTTTTTAACAAAAATTTTTATATATATGAAAATTTTTTTAAAAAGCCGGCTGGCCGGATCTGATCAAAGGTTTCATGTTATGAAAACCAAGATATTAATAAGTTAGCCATTATCCATTATGTCTTGTAGAAGGCCTCCTTTTGAAGAAATCCATTTGAACTACTGAAATTGATAACTAAGGCTGAATGACACCTAGCCGAAAGCGTATTTACTTGAAAAGAAATTTGTTGATCAAAGTTCTGGTTAAACGGATTCTATCCGCAATGGCAATTACTTTGATCTTAAGTAAGTTAGTTTATTTTAAAGTTTTTAAAGTATATTTATAATTTATATTAAGGTTCGTGGAAAATCATTTAAGCTGATTGATATTGAAACTGTTATTTTCATAACTTGACGGCACACGTAATTCCAATTCTTTTTTTCATACAAAAAAGTTATGAAAAAATTCGAAATTTATGTTGTTAAAACTGATGAAACTGATGCTCTGGGTTATTATCGAGTCAAATATAAAGTCTGATCAAGCCTAATTAGTTGGTGGGAATCAAATTTTGCCTGCAAAGCGTTATTGATCCAATTTCGGGTTTATTCATAACAATCTTCGCGCACGTTTAGGTAGCAAAGGCAACTATGTTAGATGCGAATTTTTATGTGAACAATTTAACTCCAAGATAAATTTTTAGCAGTTATAGCGACACAATTCGTTGTCAAAAAAGGTTGAAAGGCCTAGCCAAATAATTTTACAAAATAGCAGCAACTTATACTTGGGTTGTTGTCTAGCGAAATCATGCTTAGAGTATATATGTTTCATATACTCTAAGCATGGTTTTGCTGGGCAACAACCCACTTAATTTTTAGGGAAATTCTATCTTGACTCGGGTCAAAATGACCCAACAGGAGTATATCTATATTATTTGATACGGAGTCTATAATAGTTGTGTTATGCAGCAAGAAAATAACCTCTGTAGGGTTATTTTGCCCCAGGTCAAAATAGATTTTATAATTAGTACGTAGTAGTAAACGTAAAAGCACAAATTTCTTCTCTGCCCATTAAATTTCATCTTTTTAGTTATATTTATTGATTGTAACAATGGTATCGGTTATGATGAAAATAGGTTAAATAGGTTTAACAAGTTTTACATTGAAATTACTATATCTTTCTAGTCATTGTATTCGAATATTTAAAAGGACTAGAGATGTACCTGGGCGTATTTTTCAGTTATCCTCGCCAAGTTTCAAAGTTTTATACCATGCGCTATTCCCCCAAAGTATATTAAGTTGCTATTATTTTTTACATTGAAATTACTATATCTTTCTAGTCATTGTGTTGAGGTGATATACAGTACAGAACTTTACGGGTATGAATACATGGTACCTAACATATAATAATACGTGTCGATCAATTCTTAGAGGGTAATGTCGATCATTTATCATATGATCTGCATGGTAAATTGAAGGTAACAAAAATAAGTTGAGTTATTGATTTCAATTTGAAATTTGGAATACAGCAAAACAAGTAGGATATCTACATAAAATTTTGGTATTAAAGTTAAAAGAATATTTGTTATTGTTGAGAAAAACATATAAAATATTAAATTCATAACAGATAATGCAAATATAAATATGTTATATATGAACTTTAATAGTTATAATATTGAGATTAAGTGGTTACAATAAGTTGTTATAATTAAAAAAAATTGTAAAATTTTCTAACAGATAATTGAAGAATGATATCATTAGTTTTTTTAAATTAAGATAAAGTTATATCTATAAAAATAGCAAAATTAAAAATTAAAAAAAATATTTTAAACTTTTAAGAAAATTAATAATAATAGAAAATAAACAAAATAGGGTGTGGCAACCTAGTGAAGTGGTCAGGTTGTCAACCTCCCAAGTGGTAGGTTGAGTGTTCAAATCCTATCGATAGTGAAAATTTGAATAATCACCTATGTAATATTCGTATTATAGCAACTATTACTAACGGTTAGGTTAGAATACCTGTAATGATGGTCACACCAGCATGACTAGCAGGTTATGGGGCATCTGTGCAATATTGGAGTTATACAGAGGAATGCAAACTGACATATCAGACAATGCAAACACTAGATAAGTTCTCATGACTGTGTAAATTCGTTAAATTGGGTAACAAGAAGTCCATTTGGGAAGACCCGAGTAGAGAAGTAGTTGGATCTTCGATGACCCTACTGTAAAGGCTAGCTTGGTGAAATGGATACCTAGGTCTAGTACCCAGTCCTAATAGTCAGACAGACAAGAACCTCTGGGTTGGGAGTCTCAGAGGTACCACCAACCAGGCTGCTAAAATAAACCGGAGGAAAAGGATATCAGGCTGATCTGATATACTGATGGACTGGTTATAGTCCTACATGGGTTATCTGGATTGGGAGTTTGGTAAAAGGATAGGGTAAAAGACAGAGGTATACTAAAGTACTAGGATTATGCTATGAAGTAGATGCTAGGATCTAAGTAAATTCTACAAGACCATAGCAGTTTAATGATTAGTCCTGACTGCAAGTGTTGGTTCTGTCATAGCAATACCTAGGTTAGCTATAAAAATAGGTACAAAAGGCTCTAAAAGGTTTACCTCGAGGATAAATTAGTCCTAAGGTTAAAGATGATGATCTGGTACATCTAAGATAATTAGTGATGTTAATACAGGTTACAGGTTTAGAGAGTTTAAAATGAAACATCCAAGCAGGGGTATTAGATATGATAATTGGTAAGAAACCTTTGGGTGGACTCCTTAAATAGGTAATATAGAAAAGTTATATGTGTAGCCAATTGTACACTCTCCTGTAGTGGTTCATTGAATCACAATACTGATAAGTGATTAATAAAAGTCAAAAAACCAAAGAGGTTACCTTAATATTAAAAAAAAAAAATAAAATAAAATAAACAAAATATATAAGTTTTATAAAGATATTGAATGATAAAAAATTGATAAAATATTTTGAAGGGTGTGGTAACTTAGTGAAGTGGATAAGTTGGCAACTTTCCAAATAGTAGATTGAATGTTCAAATCTCATTAATGATAAAAATTTAAATAATCATCTATGTAATATTTATATTATGATAACTGTTCTTAATAATTAGATTAAGATATAAATAATGATAGTCATATCAGCATAGCTAACAGGTCATGAGATATCTGTATAACAGGTTATACAAAGAAATGCAAACTAACATCAAATAGTACAAACTCTAAATAAATTTTTGTAATTATAAATTAATTAAAATTATAAAACAGGAAATTTATTTGAAAAAACCCAAATAAAGAGATAATATAAATTTTTGATAGTATTACTGTAAAGGTTAGATCATTAGAAATAACTATTAAGATTATAATATCTAAACAGACAAGAATCTCTAGGTTGAAAGTCTTTGAAGATACTATTAATTAAGTTATTAGAATAAATCAAAAGAAAAAAATATTAAGTTAATCTAATATACTAATAAACTAGTTGTAATCTTATATAGATTATTTGGATTGAAAGTCTAATAAAAAGGCAGAAGTATACTAAAGTATTAGAGATATACTATGAAGTAAATGTTAAATTTCAAGTAAACTTTACAAAATTATAGTGATTAAATAATATAAATCTGATTATAAATATTAGTTCTTTCATAATAATATTAGATTAGTTATAAAAATAAATACAAAAGGCTTTAAAAGGTTTACTTTGAAAATAAAATAGTCTTAAAGTTGAAATGATAACTTAAACATAATTTAATAATCTTAATACAAATACAGATTCAACAAGTTTAAAATAAAATACTCAAGCAGAAATGTTAGATATAGCAATTAATAAGAAACCTTTAAGTGAACTCTTTAAATAGGTAATATAGAAAAGTTACATGTATTGTTACAAAGTAAATTATTAGCATAACATAATATATTATATTATTAATAGTTATTATATATTTATTATTATATTTTATATTATATTTATTATTAATTATTAGTATAGTTATATTATAGTATATAGTAGTTAGATAATAGGATTTTAATTGGTTGTTAGAAGTATAATACAGACATATAATATTGAATAACATCTATGATGTTATTATTGTCTTACAAACTCCAAGTACTTCTATACAAGTTTTATGTATTCTAGTACAATTTACTATATCAAATAATATAGTACAAGAATTCTAAGTATCCCTTTCACAATTCTTAAGTACCTTTACATAATCCCAAGTATTCCAACACAATCCTCAGATATCTCTGTACAATCCCAAGTATTTCTGCACAAATCCAAGTACCTTGATACATGTTCCAAGTATTTCAAGTACAAATAACAAATATATATAAACATTGTCTCAACTATCTCTATACAAACTCTACTTGACTCTGTATAATTCTCACTATCCTAAGTATAGTATCAAGAGATGTTACTCAAACCTTCACTACTCCCACTAGGTAAAAAGATATATAAAGAGTACATTTCCCTTTTTTTACCAATTCTAAGTTTCTATACTTCAACTTAAACATAATGACCTTTTAATTATAAAGTGTAATATTCTCTCTCTAGAGTAATTCTTATAGCCAAGGTTGTTACTATGTGTGTTGTTAATAAAAAGTTAATCTATATACTATTACTATCTCAAATTATTTGTCTGCTGCTGTGTAGTAAAATGAACTATTATACCTCTATCTTATATATATTTGCAATAGTTAATCACTATATCAGGTGACCTTGTTACTTGGTTGTATTATACCAAGAAGTCTACAACCCTGTAACAGTATAACTAATTATATACTTTTTTTATAATAATTTATAAAATCATATTATCAAAAAAATATTAATAAATAAACTTAGGTTATAGATTATATATCTGAGTTTTTATTTTTTATATATAATTTAAAAGTAAGGTTTTCTTTATAAAAACTTAAATTGAATTTTAATAAACTTAAAGACATGGTCTTATCATTAATATTTAAAAAAAAATATTATTAATAAAAGTCAAAAAATTAAAAAAAAACATCTTAATACTAAAAAAAAAATATTAAAATAATAAATTTTATTTTTTTAATAATATTTAATTAAATATATTATAAATTAAATAAGTTTATTTGATATAAATTATTTTTTATAATCATGTCACTAAAATGGTTATTATATTTAACCAAATAGTAATTTAAGTTATTTTATTTATTTTTTTTTTTTGATATTAAGGTGAGGTTTTGCCTTTATCTTTATTAATAATAATTTGTTACGGGCAACTATATGAGTTGACACAGGCCGGAGCCAATTTACAAATTTTTTACAAGAATGAGACTCAGACTATAGATTAAATTATTATCTAATTTATCTAATTTATCTGCAACCTAAACCTACTAGAGTGGTTAAAACTCACCTAGATTTGATAA
>CAJVQA010000099.1:0-44490 GCA_910591915.1 Cetraspora pellucida
AAATATTATTATACCAAATTTTATTTAAATATTTTAGTTTTTTAAAAAAGTAGATCAGAGCTAAAAAAGTGCAAAAACACAGACAAATTTGCCTGTGTTCTACTACAATCTAAGAGATAAGTTTCTGTGGTTATACTATTTATAAATCCATACTCTTTAATTGCAAATACTATATGATAGTACCAAGCATAAAGTTTAGAAAACTAAAGTTTATTTTGAGCATATTTTGAAAATATTTCAATGAATTCTTAGACCCAATCCAAAATGAAGGTCTGTAAAATTGATTATTAGTAATCTAATATTTTAAAAAGCCAATTATTTATATTATACTTGAAGCTGGTTACAAGAATCATTAGTAAATGATTTTTTATAGATGGCAATATACATTCTAAGAAATTTGTAATAAACTTGGTATAACTATTTATTACTAATTCCTGGCTTTCTATAATTCTCATATAGATTGTTGAGAGTGAAAATTAATATTTTTATTATATTTTGCAGTTTATTAGCTATAATGCATATTATAACTGATATATTCTTTATTATTTTAAGGCCCTTATAACAAGAAATCAATGTTAATTATTGTTCAAAGATTTGAATTACTTGGCTTCCACATTGGTTATATAAAAGATCTTTAGTATAATTTAGCATATATTTAAAGAGACCAAGTTCCAAAGCATGTATTTGATCGGATATGATAGGCTCATATATATTAAAGTTTCTAAAAGTTTATTATTTATAACAATATATATTTTTAGTATATTATTATGATAACAATAAACTAAATCTTATACCTTATATTCTAAAATGCATTTTTTTTAGAATGAATTGAATAATACTAATTATCTCTGCTATCTATTGTTTGTATCATAAAATCTGAAGTTTTTAAAATTATTTTTATTAAATTAGTATTATTTAAGTCATCTTTTGATATTAAGCATTTTTTATATAGTTATCTTAAAGAAGCTGGTTGATAGTTATTTGCAATCTTATTGGCCTTAACCATGTTTATAATAATTATTAATATATATGAAATAAAAGTAATTATATTTTTATATACTACAAAATAGAGCTTTGGTTCTTTAACAATAAGCTTGAGAAGAACTGATATGTATTTCTGAAAGATTTTTTTCTGTACTTTTCAGAATCTATTAGACTTTTTCATTTTAGAATTCTTAGCTTTTAAGATTGGAAGGTATCTAATTAATGCTTTAAATTTCAGTTTGTTTTTTTGATGATTAAAAATATTTTCAAGTAATAAAAACAAAGAGTGTCTAGAAGATTTTCTCATATGGTCTAGGTTGTTGCATCTGAATAAAAGATAAGTAATAACAAACATTGTTTAAGAAGTAATTTCAATTCTTCTTACTTCTACTAATTACTATGATGTTGTTTCTTAAAAAGTTTATATTCTACATTATTCCTTATTTCTTTTTTATCTTCATATTCAAGAACCAATAACTGATTAATACTATCAATTTTTATTAAATACTTTATAGCCTTAATTAATAATTGATAGTAAAAAATATATTCAATGTTTTTAAACTTTTTTATAAGAATTTCTTTAAACATTATATAAGGTAGAGTAGATTTATCAAGAAATTTCTTTACAGTTTTTGTTAATAGTAGAA
Source organism: Cetraspora pellucida (assembly GCA_910591915.1). Lineage (NCBI taxonomy): Eukaryota > Fungi > Glomeromycota > Glomeromycetes > Diversisporales > Gigasporaceae > Cetraspora > Cetraspora pellucida. The sequence continues at coordinate 1,632 of CAJVQA010000099.1, forward strand.
GCAGTGAAGTATCCAAATTGGCAAATTTATTAAAAAAGTTTATAAAAGCATTACCAGCTAAATTTGAAAGTCGATACTTATTAACTATCTTCATAAATTCATAATAAGCATCATTAGCTATTTGATATTTTGTAAGTAGTACAAGTTATCAAATGTATCATCAAACAAAGCTTTTTCAAAATCTTCAGGATCAATTTCAACTATCTCATTATTAATATAATTTGATGAAATATCTCTGTAGTCTTTAAGATCATTTTAATTAGACATATTTTGAGATACTTTATCTTTCATCTTATCATTAATTAAAAAATGTTCAATTTCCATATAAGAAGGCTCACTTGAAATTAATTCAAATGAGATTGATATAATTTTACTTTATATGAAATTTTATCATTATATAATACTTTATAACAATTAAAAATGTATAATCATTTATCTCATATTTTGTAGCAGAATTACTTGAACTATATTCTAAAAGATTTCAAATATTATTATTATCTAAGTATTCTGTAGAAACTGTATTATTTGTGAAAGCTTGAAGATAAGGATGACTTTGTGAAATATGTTATACTAATGTGAAAGATTTCAAAAATTCTCAATTACAATGCTTACACTGCCAGCATATTTTAAGAAAAAGAAAAAAAAAGAAAAAAAAAAAAAATATAAAAAAAAATATATATATAAAAAAAAAAAAGATATAAAAAAGAAAAAAAAACTAAAAAGATATAAAAAAAAAATTGAAAATAATTATTAAAAATCAAAAAAAAATTAGAAATAAATAAGAAAATATAAATATAAAAAATAAAATAGATATATTTATTAAATTTTTAAGATATATATATTAATTAGAGGTGTAGTGACCTAGTGAAGTAGATAGGTTGTCAACCCTCAAGTGGCAGGTCTAAGGTTCAATTCCTACAGATAATAAATTTTGGAAATTATATCTGTGTTACAGTAACTGTCTCTTGCTAATCGGTTGGGTTTTGGATATCTGTAATCTTAGATACATCAAGTCAGGCCTCATCTGACATTGGAAGCTCAGGGTATTTATGCAAAGTGTAATATTATATGTATATAGAGAAATGTGAAAAACTAGTGTTAAATAAGGCTTCAATGCAGATTCATAATAAGACCACCAGGTGTAGAAGGCTAAGAAACTGAGGAGACAGAAACCTATTTGGAAATCCTGAGTAAAGAAATAGCACAAACTTTCAATAGTGCTATTAAACTGATGGAAGCCTATGAAACACCTTCATAGAAACTGTCAGATAAATCAGATGACAAGATGTATAGAAGAGCATATGAACAACCAGACCATCAGAATCGCTAAAGAAAAAGAATAAATAAGTATATCATATCAGGCTATCTGGATTGAAAGTCTGAAGAAGTCTATTGTTAATTCCAAGTTGCAGCTAGTAGAGGATGATGATGAAGAAGTCAGAAAGATGGGTATCAAGGTTTGAGTGAACTTTACAAAAGTAATAGTGGTTTAAGAAGTAATCCTGACTGCAAGTATTGGCCTTGCCCATAGCATTAAACCAGATTAGTAGTAAAAAAAAATATGGCTTACTTTGGTAGGTTTATCTTGAGAATAAAAATAGTCTAAGGATTATAGTTCTATAGTTAAAAGCAAATAAATCTGGGTCTGTGATCTGGTAAAATTAATACCAAGGTCAGATTAGAAGGTTTAAATAGAATATCTAAGCAGAGGTGTTAGGTACAGCAACTAGTAGAAAACCTTTAAGCAGACTTCTTAAATAGATAATATAAAAAAGTTATATGTGTAGCCAGTTGTACACTTATCTGATAGTTCATTATAGATATATTTATATAAAACATGTACTCAATATAAGTATTAATAAAAAGCTACAACCAAAGAGGTTACCTTAATACTGAAAAAAAAATATATGTATTAATTGAAAAGATAGAAACAGATATATATTGAATGTAAATGATAAAATAGGATATATATCAAATATAAAAGATAGAATAGAATATATATATTGAATGTAAAACTAAAGTATGAATTTTATATAGAAAGAGCATTTAAAAATAAAAAAAAATAATATAAAAAAATGTTATAAAGCAAAATATATAGATTAGTATTGATATATATCATTAAATATTTCTTTGCTTATTTTATTAATATAATATTTATTTATATAACATAATATTATGCTTTATATTATTAATTATAAATTTTATTTTGTAATAAATCTCAGTGAAATCTATATAAAATGTGCATAATAAATCTCAGATGCAATATAATAATAAAACTCAGCAAATTGTTACTACAAACATTACAAGTATAATGATAAAACAAGATAAGTATTTATTATTGTTATTCTTTATATTTCATTTTTTATTATTAGATTATAACTTATATTTTCTGCTTGTAAAAATTTTACCAAAATATAAATACAAGATTTTTATCATTTATAAGATAAAAAAATTTTATTTTTTTTGGAAAATTTTAAAATGAATATATTAACTAATATCGATTCTTTCTAATCAATACCTTCACCTCAACAACATTAATTAACTAATATTGCTTCTTTATTACAACAACCTTAATTAACTAATATTACTTTTTTCTCTTAACAACTGACTCTATCTAATATCAATTCTTTCTTTCAACAATGGACTTCACCTAATATCACTTCTTTCTCTTCTTAATCAACTAATATTGCTTCTTTCTCTCTTTAATTAACTAATATTGCTTCTTTCTATTAATGACCAACTTTATCTAATATTGCTTCTTCACACCAACCACCCTATCCAATTCCACATGATAATTATAATTCATCAAATTCAGCTGCTTTAAGTATTATAAGTATTCAAAAAACCTTTGCATCTATGAGTAGTAAAACATGATATTAATCTTAACATCCTATAACACAATCCTCTCAACCAACATCTTGCTCTCACTATAGATCACATTCTCCTTCCTATTTACAATATGAAGCATGTTTTTGTTATACATCTCTATATAATAATAGAAATTATTTATTATTTTCACTACTATGCTCATATTCACAATCACAAAAAAGATCAACAGAAAAATTAAGGTAATAATGTTAATTAATGATTAAAACTATAAAAAAGCTTTTTTTTTATATAACTAAAAATAGAGTTTTACTTTTTTTTTTATCTTTTTTTTTTTTACTTTTTTTTTACTTTTTTTGAAAGGTTTGTTATTCTTAAAGATCATGTTCACTACCACTGCTAGCAAGTAGATAAGCAACTTTTTGCTTAATATTTGCAACTGTATATCTTAGTGAAAAGGCTCAATAAAGATGTAAGAAAGATTAATGCAGAATTAAGACATCAGTGAAGTGATGTAGAAAATAAACATTTTTTGAAGCTTTTGTAAGTTAGTATTTCAAACAGTTTTAATAATAGTAAATGTTTAAAGAGATTTTTGTATTTTAAATAAAACTTATTTTAAAATCTTTCATTTTTTTAAAAAAATTTTTACTAGTGTTGCTAAACATCTTTTTCTGTACCATGTGTATCCCACATAAATTCTAATCAAGAAAACATTGAAGGGCTACCTAGAAGAAAGATTTCTGGATTTTATATCTGATCTAAGCTTTAACAAATTCATAAATCATTTTCATGATTAATAGTTAAGTCTGTTAATATATTTTTTTTATTATATATATTTATTGTTTATAATTATTAATAATTATTTTCTAACTTTCTTACTTTATATTATTTTGTGTTAAGTAATAATTTTTTTATTATATATTGTTTACAATAGTTTTTATTTCAATTTTTTTTAAATACTTACAATTTACATTATATAACTTCTAAAAAAAATTAAGAACACCGTGGCATTGCATTTCAAAATGTTAAGTCTGCAATTTGGAATGTTTTTGGAATTGGGAAATTGCCCTGTTTAAGAAGTAAAGTGGCTGCAACCAATAGTGTTAAGTGGAAGAAAAGTCCAAAATTAAGTGCTTGCTATTATGCACTTTTTGAAAAAATGATAAGGGCATCTTTTGGGTGTTTTTTATCACAAAAATAGTTTTTACTATAGTGGCAGTCCTCATCATGACTAGTAAACATTGTGCATTCATGCCTGCAGTTTGTAACATCCTTCTCAACCTCTGTTCACAAAATATTTTGTATAAAGAATCACATATAAGACATAAAATTGAACAATATTTGATAAATAATTGTATATTTTGTTTTTATAAGTAATTATATTAATATTTGATATATTTGAATAGAGAGATTTCAAAAGTGATGACCTATTGCATAAATCTACAGAAAATATATTAAATGATGAAGCTGGTAATGAACAATCAAAAGAGGCCTCGCCTCAAGATTTTGATCCTAAATTTTATTTATAAAAAAGCCTATTAATGTTACAAGAAGAGATGAATGAATTGTTTGAAATTGAGTATTAGTGATAGTTTTTTGTATAATTTTTTTTTCTTTGTATTATAATTTTTTTGCTTTAAATTACATTATTTTTTTTCTTTATATTGTGTTTTTTTTAATGTTTAATACATCAGTTTTAATATTAAATATATGCATATAATAAAGGTTATATTTAATAAAATTAATTATTGTTTTAAGAATTTTTAAAACTAGCATTGTTACTTTATTGCTATAAATTAGTAGTATAAAATTTATTTAATACTTATCGATATAAATAAATTTTTTTATATAATTAATTAATAGTAATTTTCTGTTATATTGATGTTTATCGCAATTGATATAATCTAATAAAGGAATTATTATTGATATATATCTGCATAAATAATAATCAATATATATCAGCCTATAATTTTTGCTAATATACAATACAACCAAGTAACAAAGTTACCTGGTATAGTAATTTTTTTTTTTTATTTTAAAGGCCATACTTGTGATGATACTTTATTGACTTTATATTGGGTTAGCTATTACAACTATTTTTACAAAGATGAGAGTACAGTTAGTCATGCATGCAACTTTTGGTTGCCTATTTAAGTAATCTGCCCTAAGGTTCTACACTAGATGCCATACCTATAACCTACTAGAAGATTATCCATTTAAACCCTTTAATCATCTACCCTGTCATATTGGAATTCCCAACTAATCCCTCATATATACCTAATTGATATATCGTCTGAGCAGTATGGTACCTACTTTTTTTGTACTAGTTCCCAGGCCATTACACATTTCAGAGTACGTCACCTGCCAGTAAGGTGCAAAGGGCCCCCTGTTGTTAACTATCTATTTACTTTTAGAATACTAATATAGGCTACTCTTGCAGAGTTCACCCAGACTCCAGAACTGACTTCACAGCATATCCCTAATACTTTTAGTATACCCCTGCTTTGAACCCAGACTCCCAATCCAGATAGCCCAGAAGGACTGTAACCTGTCTTTGGTATATTGAGACTAGCCCAATATCCTTTTTCTCTGGTCTGAAATCTGGCAGCCTGGTTGGTGATACCCCTCATCCAAGGTTCTTGCCTACCCAAATCCTTCACATTGGTATCCATTTTCTAAGTCTAGCTTTTACAGTAGTACTGTTGAAGATCGGTGTTACCTTTCTGCTCAGAATTTCCAAGTGGGCTCTAGCTTCACAGTTCTATGGATTTACACAGCCCAAAAACTTATTTTAGGTTTGCACCACTTAGTACTGATTTGCATTTCTCTGTGTAACAGGTTACACAGATGCCCCAGACCTGCCAGTCATGCTGATGCGATCATGGTACAGTAATTGACTATTGCAAATATATACAAGATAGATGTGTAGTAGTTTATTTTACTATATAGTAGCAAGCAAATGGTTTGAGATAATAACAGTATATAAATTAACTTTATTAAATAAATTCACAATAACAATCTTGTTTGTAAAAATTATTCTAAAGAAAGAATATCACTTTTACAAGTTAGGAATAAAGATAGAAAGGTCTAGATTAAAATATAAGAACTTAAAATTGGCAGAGAAAAAGAAAATACTTTTATATTTCTTTTTATCTAATGGAAATAATGAAGATTCAAGCAACATTACTTGATACTGTATTCAGGATAATAGAAGTTTGAACAACATTAAATATCATTGTACTTAAGATAATGAAGATTCAAAAAACATTAAATAATACTATGCTTGAAATAATAAAGATTGTGCAAAAGAAACTAGAGATATTGTTTATATTATTTGTCATTTATGCTTGAAACATTTAAGCCTTGTGTTTAAACACTTGAATTCATGCAAAGGCACTTGGAATTTGTATAAAGATACTTAGAGTTTGTGTAAGAATACTTGGGGTTCATATTAAGGATACTTGAAATTCTTGTGCTATAGCACTTGGCATAGTAATTTGGTGTTAGTATATATAAAACTTGTATAAAAGTACTTGGAGTTTGTAAAATGATAGTAACATCACAGATGTTATTCAGTATCATGTGGCTGTACCACATTTCTAATAACCAATTAAGATTCTTTTATCTATCTATTATATAATATAACTATTAGTTAACTAATAACTAAGAACTAATAATAAATATAATATATAAAATACAATAAAGAATATATATATAACTACTAATACTATTATATAATATGCTATACTAAAATCTACTTTGTAGCTTTTTTTTTCCTTAAAAATTTTGTTCTATAAAATTTTTATAAATTTTGTACCATTTACAAAAATCAACCAATTGATTAAACTTGACTCTATTCATATTACTAATATGTTTTAAAGTTAGTTTCTTTGTTCAATATATTTGTTTATAGCCAATGGCTTTGAACAATCAATAGGTTCTAGTTTATGCCTTTATTTTACTTGCCTTTATAGACTTGTTATAATTGAGTTTTTCTACTAATAGGGCTCCTAAATGATAACTATAAGCTAAATAATATATCTTGTTATAGCTAGAAGAGCAGAAAACTAACCAATATGCATCAGTAATCTTAGTATAACAATTTTCTCATATTGATATAATTATCATTAGTACTGTTACAGAAAAAATCTGACTTGATGCTTTGTTAAGCAAATCTATTTTTATTTTTGTTAATAAATTATTATTTCAGGTTGTTGGCAACATGTACAAGGTTTTCATGTTGAGAATAAGAATAATACTATTAACTTTACAGATGATAGTATCTGGATGTTATACTTGTTTACAAAGCTTCTGTAATTCAAGAACTTTATAGTAAATTTGCAGAGTAACCTATGGTAGTAGGTCCTGTGATGGATTTATTGTTGTTAAGATTGTTATAGAATTGTTTAAAAAGTGTAAAAAAAATTAATATTAAAGAAAAGCATTTTTTTGGCCTTTTTATATTAGTTAAAATTTTCTTTGTGCTCTTATGCCAAGCAATCTTTGGTATAGTAATTTGTAATTCATTTAATCCATACTGTCTCTTATTAATTTTGTTTAACTTATGCTGTTTTACACTTAATAGCAGCTAAATTTGTTTAATATATGCTTTATTTTGTATTCTATTTAAGGCTACATTGTTTACAATACATGTTAAACAATTCATTGTTTTAAAATTTGAACAAAATTTGTATCATCACATGTTTATTCTATTCTGTTTGTAATTATAGTATTCTTTGTGTTTTCTTCTTCTTAAAAAGTAAGGTCTCTGAATCTTATTTACTAATTTGTCTAAAATTAGCAACTTTGTTTTGATTAGTTTATTTATTTTTAAATTTAGCAATCACATTGTTTCTGTTATAATTGTTCTTTGTCTATTAATGAATTTCCAATTTTTTGTTATATCTGTTTGTATTATTTATTTTATCTAATTTTTTCTGTGTTTTGGTCTACAAAACTTGTTATCTTTCTTTTCTTTTTCTACTAGTTTTCTTGTTAAAAAACCTTTTTTGTCAATAAACTTGTCTCTTTATATATTGTTTTTTGCTAAGATGTGTATACTTTTTGGGCTGTAAGCTTGTCCTGTTTAATATTAAAGCACTTTAGGATAAGGCCAGTCATCTATTTGGATAAGCTAGACAAATAATCTGTTTTGGCCTCAGTAAACAATTTTTTTTTTTGTTATTCTTTTTTTTTTTCTTGCAGTTAGATGATGACCAATGCTTAACTATTTTTAATATATATTTTTTTTTCTCTTAAGCAGTCATGCTAGTGCTTTATTAAAATTTTAAAATTACATTTGCAATTATATAAATATCCTTAACAACTAAGTCTAGCATTACCCAGCCACCTTAATAGTATCTAAATACAACCTGTTGCATTACTTCAAGCAGAAGTAAGCTGCTTGTCTAACTACTTAAAGTCTATAATAAAAGGGTCTTCTCCTTTTTATAACAAGCTTTAAAATTGTTTTTTGTACTTCTTTTTCAATTTGTTTTTCTTTTTCTTTTGCTTTCTCTTTTTTTTCTTCTATGGTTTGCCAATTTGGCTTTTCTTTTTTACTTGGTGTTTTTATTTCTTTTTCTTTTCTTCTTTTTATCCTATCTGTTATTTCTTTATTTTTCATCTATTCATTAATCTTCTCATATTGAATTCTTCATACTTGTTTATAGAATGTATCTCAGGCCATTCTTACTATTGTATTCATAAACTGCTGCCTTGATTTTGTACTTAGAAGCTGCCTCAATCTGTCCTATATTTCTTTTAGAATAAGATCTTTAATTAATATCTCTCTTATTTTAATTTCCTCTGCTTCTGTTTTCCTGAAGAGTGCTGTGTATAATACATATGGGGGAACTTGAACTTTTTCTTCTTCCTTTAACTCCTTCTAGGCTGTTAAAATAGTTATTTTTTTGTATTCTTTTTCACAAATTTCTTTGTTCCTTGCATGCTACCAAATGTGTCTATGTTTCTTTTGTTTTATTTTGACACACTTGGCATTCTGTCATTGTATACATATCTGGTCTTCTTTTGTTAAGTTCTTTTAGAGTTGAAAGTTTATCCATTATGCACTTTATAAATGCACTTCTTTTGGCACTATATTTTCTTGTTGTGCAGTATATTTTTTTAGATATCTTTAGTCTATTCCAAAAGTATGTTCAATTATAAATCATAACTTCAGTTTCTGGTTTTAGATTTCTAATTGCTTTTATTTTTTTCTATTCTGCTCCTAACCTTGCATTTGTTATCAATTTGCATAGCAGTCTTGCTGGTATGTCAGTATATTTGTTTTCCTACTCTAAACAGTACTCTATCTCTTCACAACTGACTTTTTTGACCTATATTATCTCTTTACTCATTGCACCTTTTTTTGCTAGATTATCAGCTTTATCATTTTATCTATCTTTATTGTAACTCTTAACTTTAACAAACTCTATTTAAATATTCTTTGTTATAATAAGCTCTCTAATTTTCATTATTCATATTGCATTCTTCTTTTTGAGAATCTTATTTTTGCATACTTGTTCTAAACCTCTACTAATGTTTCTTATTGCTGTATTGCTATCTGTATATATTTTTACTTGCTTTTCTCTTGGTATTGTTAAAATTGCAACCTATATTGTCACTAACTCAGCTATTGTTAATGTTTGTCATCCTTCTAGACTTAATGCTATCTCTTCTTCTGAATATTCTTGTGTTTTGTCTGTTTGCACCTACTCTATGCCTATACTATTTCTGCTTCTTGCATCTTTTTTAGTTTTCAAGTTTGCTGCTCCATCTGTATATATTATATACTTGTCTTTGTTTCTTATTATATTTTTTCTTAAGACTTTTACTATTTCTTGACTGAAAGTATATAACATATTATATGAATACTATGACAAGTAAATAACTTTAAGAAGAAATTCTTAAAGATTAAAATATAAGCTAAATATCTTTTAACTTTTGTTATCTAATTATCTCTACTTCTAGCTTTTCTATTATTCTTAGTTTCTCAAGTTTCTGTTTTCCTATTTCTGATTTATTTGTCTTTATCATTTCTGTTATTTGATCTATTGCTATTTTGGTCTTATTGCTGTCTTTTTTTATCAATGCATCTGGAATCATATTGACTCTGTTATTTACTCTTATCTACTGCTAGCAGGTATTTTTCATCTCTTATACAACCCTTACATCTGTTAATTTTAATAGCTAATTCACTTTTTTTTTTACTTTTTTTGGTATTAAGATAAGGCTTTGCTTATATCTTTATTAATAATTTAAAATAGTTACATATATATATACTATGACTGAAGCCAACACTTGCAATTAGGGCTAACCATTAAACTGCTAACTATACAGCTACTACTATTTGTACAAAACAAATAAATTAAAAATTACATGCAAGAATAAAAGCTCAGACTAATTTATCTGTGATCTAAACCTACTAAAATAGTCAAAGCTCATCTAAATTTGAATGTTTAGTATATAATTTGATGATATGCTATATTTGATTTATAGAATAGACTAAATGTTAATTTTGTGAATTGCTTGGCCAATAGAAGAACATATGTTAGAGTGAGTATGTAGTTGATCTGAAAATCTGTAGAGGTATAAGTAAGTATAGTTTCTATAAAAACATGTATATCTAGTTGCTGACTTAGATAATATTGAAGGTTTAATGATTGGTTAAGATTGAAGTCTATTTTGTTGTTTTTTTCAGTTAGAGAAATGAATGCAATATATTTTTCATAATTGTTCATATGATCATTCATTAATATTAAGAAGAATATCAATAATAACTTGGAAGACAGTTTTGTATGATATGTCAAAGTTTTGAACTATTGATATGAGTGACTTTGGAATAAGACCTTTGAGAGTAAGATTAGGATAAAATGTGTTAGATAAGATGTATAAGGAATTAAGAGCTGAGTAGTAAAGAATTTTATAAATAAATCATTTTTTGATAAGTATCAAGATCAGGTAATTTGTTAAAGATGATTTGATTGGTAGATGTTTGAATAATTTGGTTAAGCAAAAATGTATTAGCACAAGTATGCCAATGAGAGTGAGAGTTAGCTAAGTTATAGTGAAAGCAATTAGTATCTGAATATTGGTTTGGGTAAATAGTATAAAATAGTTGGTATATTGGTAACTTGTTAAGAAGAGTTTTGATTTTAAAGGATTTTAGTTGATTGAGTTTAAAATTAGTAATGTTGTATAAAAGTTTTTAATTATAATTAAAATAAAGCCAAGTGAATCTCCAGTCAATATCCTGATTGAAGTATGACTACTCACTATTACATTTTTGAGATGACTATATAGCTAATATGTAAGCTTTATATATTTGCTTAATAAAATATTTTATAGAAAGTTCTACATAATGTTGTTTTCATTAAAAAATATAATAAGAATTGTAAAGATTTGTATAATTAAATGAAAGAAGTGGTAATGATGAATGTTATTTGGCAAGAGAGTCTGCTTGATTATTAAGATTATTATCTAAATAGACTTGCACTTTATAAAAGATAATTTGTAATTTGTGTAATTTGATAATATTAGAAAGAATATGCCAAATAGGCCATGAGCTGAATTTGAATAACTTATTAGGATGATTTAAGTAAAGTTGAAAGTTATTAAATTTGAAGATTACTGATTAAAAATTAGTAAAAATATTAACTACTAAATTGTATAGAGCTGTTGATATTGCAGTAATAATTGAAAAAAGCTCAGCTTTATATGATGAAGGCCAGAATTGTATTTTAGCAGAAAAGGAGTTAATAGTTTAGTTATTATTATCAACTTGGATCCAACCAATACCCATTGTGCATTGATCAGTACCAATGTCAATTACTGAGCCATCAGTATAAAGGATAATTGTTGGTAGAAGTGGTTAAGTAAGAGATAGATATAAGTTTGTTGATAGTTTCACTTGGAATAAAGATTTCAGAAGTGATTGAATTAGAAATAGAAATTATAAATAGAGGAGGAATACAGGTTGGATGCTTAACAGCTATAGAGCAGATAAGGTTTAAGTAATTTGCATTGAGGTTGAGTTGGTGTTTGGAATTAGTTTTGCCAAGAAATTGTGTTGAAATAATTATAAAAACTTCAATAATACAAGTTTGGTTAATTCTATGAGAATTAAGATGGCATCCTGTATATTGTTTGTATTCAGCAGAGGGTAAAGGATAGAATTTTAAGTAATTTAAATCTATATTGGAAGTTCAGTAAGTGATGGAGTAATAGTTAGATGAAAGGAAGTATTTTTATATTTTTTCAATAATAATTTTTTCATTATGATATGAAAGTAACCAAAGTTTAGATTTTGTAAGTTTTTTAGATATATTAATAATATAATAAGTATAAGGGTTATGATTAGGTAATTGGTAGTGTAGTAGTATATTTTAGTAATAAAAGTGTTCTAAAATTGTGTCTTCTAAGTAGGAAAACCAAAGAGGTTTTCTTTTCTTAGGCAAGAATAAAAGTCTAGGTAAGAAATATTTCCAATCTAATAAAGTACTATTGTCAGCTATGCAGAGTTGTTCAAGTACATAATATTAGATTGTCTAAGTTGTTTTTTAAAGATTAGGTATTTAGAATGCTGAGATAAGATTAATTTTAGTAACTGATTTCTATTACTAATTGTATAGGGCTATATAATATTAGGATTGACTAAAATTACTAAGTCTAGATGGATAAAAAGTTAAATAATTTTAAAGTTTAATAAGTGTCTATTAGAACTATCAATAATTAGTTTAGAATAATGTAAAATATTAATAGGGAACTATAAGTATTTTGTAGTTGTTGAAGTTTAATTCGAGTTGTAATACCAAGAAGATCAGAGTTGTTGAGTCATTTAAGATAGTTAAAAATATGATGCTAAAGTTGAATGTCTCATATATTATAAATATTATATAAATGTGAGTTAAGCATTGTGCTGTTTGGTATAGATCTGAAAAGATAAAACTTGTGCTTTGCTACAGTAAGGTATTTAAATAAGATTTGGTTATATATTGTATAAGAAAGAATAGTGTTATATAATCGATATTCCAAAGTTGAAATGATTACTATATTAATAATATAGACAATTTGTTTTTCAGTAATTTTCTTTGTGCTAGTGATATTGATAAGGTTATAAGCCTCTTTATTTATTAGTTTAATAACTTGGGATTGTTTGTTATTAAATGTAAACCAACATCTGAGAAACTTGAAGTGTTGGTTTTTAGAAATGAAATAAATTAAAGATCCAGAAAACTACATAGAAGTGGTAGAGTAGTTTGTGGCTAGAATAGACTTTGTCAGATTAATTTGAATATTGGCCATTTGATAAAAAGATGTAGCAGTTTTAGTTATTAGATTAAGCTTCTCTTTGGACTTTGCAATTTAGAGAGTGTCATTCATATAAGCTAAAACTAATACAGATGTTTTTAAAGTTTGGGTTTGAGATGAATATAAGTTGGTTTTCCAAGATGCAGATAAAGTATAGTTTAAAAATTGTGAGACAATTTTATGAATTAGAGGATTGTAATAGATTCTCCAGAATAATGGAGTTATAGTTTCTTCTTGATCTATACTATTTTTAACTGAATAAAAGTTGATAAGACTAAGATTAGATATAACCCAGTTTTGGCAATTAGTAAGAAAGTTGGTAAGTATATTAATGAGGGTTTGAGGCATTGATATCTATTTGAGAGACTTTGTAAAAAGTTCTAAATTAACAGAATCATATGCTTTGCTTATGTTCTAGGACAGAAGCCATAATTGTTTATTGTTGCAATTAGCATCTTTGATAATATTGTTAAGTATATGTATAGAAATAGATGTGCTGTTGTTAGGTAAAGCAATATAGTTGTAAGGAGATAGAATAAAATGTTATGTAAGTATTAAATTAAGATAGTTAGTAAGAAGTTTTGTGTATAGTTTCTTAATATGTTTAATAAAACTGATGGGTTTTGTATTAGAGAGGTTTCTATCAAAAATAGATTTTTTAGATATTGGAAAGATGCAACCTTCTTTTCATTGCTTAGGTATATGAGAAGTTTGGATGCATTAATTAAAAAGGGCAACTATTGCTTGAAGGAAAGTAGAACCAGTCTGTTTAAGCATTTCATAGCTAATTTCAGATAGTTTACATGCTTTGTTATTAGAAAGTTAATTAATAGTTCTAGTAATTTCACCAAGTAAAAATTTAGCCAAGGCTGAATTATAATAGTCTGAACTAGTGATAGCTTTTGGTTCATATTCTTTTAACTAGTTGGTATTGAATTCATGATTATTAATAGGTCTGTAGACAGTCTAGTTGTCAAAATAGTGTTGGATATGTTCTTTAATTAGTTTGGATTCTGTGATGATATGGTTTAATGTTTTTATGTTATTAAATTTTACTAGATCCTTGTGATAGTTAAGAATATTGTTGCTAATAAGTTTGGGATTAGTTTGAAGTTTGAAGCATCTAAGATTGATATGCTAATTTATTTGTTCTTAAATTTGTTTGATATTTTTTATGTTTTAGGCATAGTAAAAAGCTTGTTATCAGTATTATTAGTAGTAATCCAGCTTGGTATAAGCTCATAAGAGTTAGGTATAGAAGGTATATTAAGGTGGTGTATTGAGTTAAGATAATGTGTAGTAGAGTTGAGATGTATAGATATAGGTAATGAGTTAGTTAAAGAGGCTTTAACTTGTCTAATAATAGTATTAAGTTTTTTAAGATTTAACTAAAGTAAGATAGCTTTAACTGATAATAAGTATTAAAAGTTGTGAATTGTTGTTTTTTTGTTAGAAATGCATTTAGTAGCAGCATTAATAATACTAGTATAGATTTTATACCAAGTAGTTTCAAAAGATTCAGAGGTTTGAATAGAAAAAGGTGTTTTGTTTATAGTAAGATTAAGAGAAACTTAGTTGGTAAAGATTTTCTATTGCTCTTTATTTATTGCTTTGTAGTTAAAAGTTCTGCATTTGGTTCTAGTTAAATGTCTGTTTTTGCCTGTAAAGGCATGAAAAAATATTCAAGAGGATATAAGAATTTTGTGATCACTTTGGGTGCAGTTTTTTGCATTATCTAAGTAAAAAAAATTGAGGTATTTGAGTAAAAGAAGGTAGGCCCAAATATAGTCGATAGTACTGTAATATTTACTGCTATGCTAAGTATAAAAGAAGGTATTTGTATAATTTGCTAGATCATAAATATTATTATATTGTAGAAATTGCAGTAGTTTGTATTTGATAAATAAGAAGGTAGAGTTGTTAGGTAGTATATTAAAGTTACTTAGTATTATGAGTAGGATGTTTTGATTAGTAGCTTCTTAGATCTATTGAATAATAGTATTTGAATTTGAAGTCTTAATTGTAAGTTTTTATATGATAGATATATAAAGATAATTTGGAATTTGTAATCATGTTTAAAAAAGAGGTCTATAGCTATAGCATAGCTAGGAAGAGTAAAAATATTGTATATATAAGGTGTGAGATGTTTATGAATCATAAGTGCAGTTTCTGCTTTGGAACTATTAGTACATAACTAGTAATAGAAGTAGTGTTTTGAGTTATAAAATTTGGTAATAGCATTATCTTTTGCTATTTTAGTTTCTGTGATACTAATAATGTTTAAGGAATGAATGATACAGTAATCTTCTCAGACTTGCTATTTGAGATTTTCATTGTATCTTCGAACATTGTGAGTGCAGATTGTGAGATATAGAGATGAAGTTAGAGTTCCTGGATTGTGTTAAATTGCTAGAGATAGGAGCTAAAGGTGCTGGTATAGAAAAAACTAGTGTTAATGTATTTAATTTTAGCTAAATGTTCAGATAATATCAGATAGCTTGAATTGGTAGAATAAAATGATTAGGTAATGGTTTAGCTTTTGATGAAAAATAAACATGAGCTTCACTATAATCATTTTTATTAGAAATAGTTAATGTATAGCCACAAGTATTATCAGGTAAATAGCCAAAACTGTGAATGTGTTATAAAAAAGAAATAATAGTTTGTAGATGAGAAAGCAGTGGTAGATGGTTATAGAATAAAAATTTGTTGTAGCAGGTATTAAATTGGATGTTGTCATAGTAGTGTTTAGCTATAGTAGTTTCATCATGACCTTCTAAAATAGCTTTTACTAGTTAGAAGTAAGAGTAGTCTATATCACTTTTTTTTATAATTAAATTTGTATTTGGTATGTTGTTGTTTATTGGAGAAAATTTAGAAGAGATGGATATAGATAGGTAATAAATATAGCCTAATAGTTGTAGAAAAAAATATTCAAATAAAGGTTAAGATTTGTATAATAAATATATATAGCATTTACTATAATCAAATTTGATTGATATTGTAAGTGTATAGTTGAAATTGTTTAATTGCATATAGTTGTAATAGTAAATGTGTTTTAAAAAGAAACTAAGTGTTTGGGGATGTAGAAGTAAAGGTAGGTTCAACTCTGCTAACTACAGGTTATAGCAAGAGTCTGGATCATATAGTGTATTATAAGCTAAGTCTTGTAGTTCTTCCTTAATATGAGATGATAAAATAGAGTTCAAGGAAGTAGAGAGTTCTTTTGTAGATTTACTTACTATATGCTTAGCTTGCACAGCTGTACAGAATATCATAGCCTGTCCTGTACATTAAGTCTGGCCATTATTAACCTGGTCCTCCATGTAAATGAACTTAACCACTCATCCACTTACATTATTCTCTTCTAAGAATGGTTTAATAAATATAGAGGACATCATTATCTTAGATGTAGTAGCTGCATTTATGTGCTTTGCAGAAGAGTTTATTGAAAAGAATTATGAAAAAGTGTTGTAACATGGTCAGGTTATGAATTTTGTTTTGAGTTTTGTTTTGTGTTTTGGTCAGTGTTCTCAGTATTTAATTCAGACATAATAATGTCATCATTAGAAAGCTTAGATAAGTTATTATTTTTTTTAGATAATGAAGATATTGTTGCTTATAGTATTTAAATTAGAAAATATAGATTTAGTTTTAGGTATATTAAATTTGATATTAAACTTAGAATGTAATATTTGTTAAGCTTCAGGATAAAATCTTTTGTTGTAAGCTTTTTTGATTAAAGAAATTGGAAGTTTGTTATTTTTAAGAATATAGAAATATGTAAGTACTCTAGTTAAGTATTCAGTACTAATATAATTTTGTCAATAATTTGTTGTAGATGATGATTGTTAATTTGGTTATTATTGGCAGCAGCACTAAGATATGCTTTGAAAAAGGTATAGAAATAATAGCTTTCATGTGTTTGATTAGTTTCAACATTGTTGAGTTTAAAAATTCTTTTTTAGTATCAAAGACAAGTTGGCGAAAAAAGGTGATAGGTGTAGGTTTGTTAAAAGTAGCAGCCTTAGGCTGGTCTTTATTAAATATAGAGAAGTCAAGAGTAAGATATATCTATTTAGATTTGGGCTGTGTATTGGTTGAAGTTGAAAAATGATTATATGAGTTAGTAAAGAAAAGAGAAGATAAGTTTTTAACATTAGGTTCTGTATTTTTTGATAGTGTTGTATAGTTTCAACTATACAAGTATGAATATGATATAGAGCTGATTTAAAACATAATTAGAGTGCTCTTGTAAAGAATCAATAGAGGTAATTTTAAATTCAGAAAGTAAAAGAGCTTTGAATATATTAGATAATTTGAGAGCAATTTGGTATTTGATATAGTTGTATGTTTTTTTCTAATCAATGTTATAAAATTGTTGTTTGTAGATATTAAAAAATTTTTTAAACCAGGCTTTAAATTCTGGTAGATGATTTTTTAAAGATGAAATTTAAAAGGTTTAAAGAAATCTTTTTTTAAGAATATTAAGGGAAATGTTAATATTAAATATATCATTATTTTGAATTTTAAAAAGTAGTTGATTGATATTGTCTTCATTAAAATTATAATGTAATTTAAAGTAGATAAAATAAAGTTTAAGGTTTTTATAAAACTTTTCTGTATAAATAGTTTTATATTTGTCATGAAGGATAAGGTATAAGTGAGTTAGATTAAGAGCTACTTGTTTCCAATTAGTGGTAGTATATAAAGGAATAGAGTTCTAAGAAGCAAAAATTTTTGGATAGTTTAATTGAGTAAATAAAGTTGTAATAAATTCTTTAAAAAGAGAGATGAAGGTGAAATGGATTAATTCAATAGAATAGATATTGATTTGTCAATTGAAGGGTTTGCATCATAGATGAGATAATTAAAAATTTGGGTCTTTTGTATGCTAAAATTTTAATTAAATATTTGTAATTAAATTTTAATTCAGAACTTGTATCAGATGCTGGTTAAATGATTTTTTTCTAGATAGATGTTGATGAGATATGGTTTAATGAAAGTGAATAGTTGTTAAGCAATCAGGTTAGTAAGTTTAATATTGTTTTTCATAGTATCAATTACTGAATATTCTTTAAATCAGTTAAGGTCATTGCTAGTATCTCTTTGAGTTTCTTTTTTCTTTTGTTTTTGTTGTTTAGAATGCATTGTTTTTTGTTTTTCTTTAAAAAAAAGGATTTAAAAAGTTAGATTTTTTTTTAATAAGAGCAAGAATTAGTTTTTGTTTAAGAATAAAAGAAGGAATAATTTGTTTTTTAAAATTAGGAGAGGAAGTTTGAATGT
Organism: Cetraspora pellucida; assembly: GCA_910591915.1. NCBI lineage: Eukaryota > Fungi > Glomeromycota > Glomeromycetes > Diversisporales > Gigasporaceae > Cetraspora > Cetraspora pellucida. The sequence continues at coordinate 20,058 of CAJVQA010000099.1, forward strand.
TTAAGCTAATTAGTTTGAATTTAATTAAGGCTAAAATAATTTGTTGTTGGAATGTAAGAGAAGAGGTTTGTGCCAAAGGTTTGAGTTTAATATCTAATAAACCAGGAATACAAAGTCTGTAAATTAGGTTTTGCTTAAAGATTATACAGATTGCATAGTCAGGAGCATGGCTACTTTGTTTCATAGTCACACAAGAAAAATTTTTAGTTTTACATATAAGGCATGTATAGTAGTATTGAGAGTATGCAACAATTGCAGAAGATGTAGAATCTATTTGAAAACTAGAAAATAGCATGCGAGATTTAGAAGAAGATGAATCAGATTGTTGTTGTTTTAGAGTAGATGATTGAGATAGTTCATTAGAAATTTTTCTAAAACAATTAACAGAAATAGTAGAGGAAGTTTGAATCATAGGTTGTTCAAGAGAAGTAAAATAAGAAATTCTATAAAACCAAGAGGTGAAGCTAGTATGATATATTTCACAAAAGCATATAGTAATAATAGATTGCTGAAAGACTTTAAAATAATGATGTTTTTTAGTAGTATCACAATTGATTGGATTAACATCTGCTGGAAGTACACATAGAGATTGAGGTTTTTCTTCGATTATTCCTACACCATGATAATCTTTATATTTATTATGATAGTAGTTAATGTTATAGGAGTCAGGGTTTTTAGAAACTAAAGTAGGCATAGTTTAAGGTTTAAAAATTAAAAACAAAGTAGATAATAGAGATTTTGGATATAAAAGGATCTAAAAGATATAGGATGTAACAATTAAGAGGATATGAAAATTAAGAGAATGTGACAAATAAGAGATGTGATAAGTAAAAGAGTGTAACAAATAAGAAAATATGACAAATAAGTAATACAGGATGTGCAGACTAAGTGGTTATAATGATTAATATTGAACAAATTTTTGTATTAGTTAATTGAGCCAAAAATAGAAAAAAATTAAATTTTGTATTAAATTAATAAATAATATGATTTTTGGTAGTGAACTGCAGATGCTAGGCGTTCTAGAATACAGGATCTCTCTAAAAAAAGAAAATTTTTTTTACAAAAAAAGAACAGAAGTTTTGTAGAAGAGTTTTTAAGTTTTTTGCATAAAACCTTCAATATTAATCCAATATCGATGTATAATATATCAAAATGAAGCTCTAAGTGAGCTCTGTCTTTTTATTTAAGATAATAACTAATGTTAGCTTAATAGATTATTAAAAAAATTTTAGATAAAGTATTTTGCAGTTTAATAAATATATTTTACTATACAGAGATCTAAAAAATATAAGTCTAGGCCATCTATATATAAAATTTAGTTGTGAACAAGTTTACTTAGAAGGCCAGAAAAGGTTTACTTAATAAATTATATAGTTATTGTCAGTTTATTATCAGAGAATTTTGGTACAAATGATTCTCAGAAAGAGTTAATGATTTGCTTTCCTAATTCATTTTCTTTATTCTGCATTTGCCAATGTTCTACTAATATTTTTTTCTTTTTCTTCTTAACTATCTTTTCTAACTGTTGATTGTTCTGTGCATCATGTGCTACCTATTTTTTTTTTCTTTTTTCTTCTGAAATATACTCACATCTTATCTGCATTGCTTGAATATTTTGTCTACTTATTCTAAATTGTTTTTTAATTTCTCTATTTTTTGGTCTAATAAGCACTTCTTATTTTATCACTTTGAACCATTCTGTTTTTTTTTCTTTATTCAATAGACCTTAGTAACTTTTTAGCTGCTATCATGTAATTAATCTCTCTTTTTTTACATCTATCAGCTGGCTTAAATATATTAAGCCTGCTTCATTTATTCTAGTACTACTTCTTTTCTGTAATTACATATCTATAAGTTCTTTTATTTTGATTTCATATTCAAACATTGTCCATAGATTGCCTTCTGTTCTTATATTTATATTAAGTTTTCTTGCTTTTAGTAATGTCAAACAAGCTAAGTTACTTTTCTAACTTTTTATATTTTCTGTATCTTCTTTATTTTTTATATATCTTTTGTTAAACCTGTTCTTTGACACTTGTATTATTCTTAGTTTTGTTAACTATTCAAGACTATCTTGTCTGTTTAGTTTGCTAATAAGCCACTTATTTGTTTTGTTATTAATTTTTGTTATAGTGTTCTGCAGCTTTTAAGATCTTTGTATTTCATTACACAGTTTTTTAATGTTCATTGTAGATTGCTCTTTTGCTTTACTAATCTTATTATTAGTTAATGTATTTCACTTATACTTCTTTCTGACATTTTTGTTAGCTGTAGCATATAACTTAATTTTGGTATTATTACTGTATTGTTTATATATGCAATCTGACTCATTGTTATCTTTTTGTATCTAAGATCTCTTATTGTTTGGCTAATTATTCCTTTAGCTTTCTTTTTTACTAACACTTCACTTATTTTGTTATTTAGCTATACTTCTAGTGAGCAAACTATCTTGTTTTTTGCTTTTTCTGCTATTTTGCTTTCTTTAAAATTCACTTCTCTTTCCTCTTTCTTTACTTTTGTTTTATTATTAGCACCTTTAATTTGAATCTATTTATCTTTATGTTATTTATCTTGAAAATTCTTCTGCTATTTTTAATATTTCCATTAGCTGTTTTTTACTATTTGCAATCTATATTATGTCATCTGCATATGCAATAACTGCTTGGCAGTACTTTGTGATATTGCTGCATTGCATTTCTCTTTTGATCTGTTGTTCTCTATATATTCTAAGTTTTTATCTTCTTGTATTTTCTCTAATAATAGATTGTAGAAAAGTCACTATATTAATAGAAATATTACTTCTTTTTGATTTATGTCATCTCTTGCTGTTATCTCTTTTGTTAGACTATAGACTGTGATAATTTTTAGTTGTTTTTCATAAAACAGATCCAGGATATATTTTATTATTCTTCTAGGCACTTTAACCTTTTGCAATGCTAATTCTAGACTTTTGAGTAGAACTGAGTCAAATGCTTTTTTCATGTCTTGCAGAAGTATTCATACTTCTTTATGTTTTCTTTTGCTTCTTCCATTATCATATTGAGAATATGTACTGGTTGTTCTGTTGAATTGCCTGAGAGGCCTGCATAATTTGGTTCTTTGAATATTTTTTTTTTGTAAATATTTTGGCAAGCCTTCTTGTTACTATCTTTGTTACAACTTTTCTAAATGTTTCTATTAATGCTATCAGTCATATATTGTTTAAACTATACTTCTACTCCACATCTTTAGGTATTGAATAAACTTGTGCTATCTTTCATTTAGATATAGGTCTGCAAAGCCTCTAAATACTTCTTATGTTTTCTTCTTTGCTTGCTTTATCAGTATATAACTTATACTTGATATTCTGAAGCTGTTTCTATTTTCAGTTCTTTTAATGTTTCTTCTTATTTTTTTTTCTCAATTTCTCTTTCAACTTTTGTGTACCATTCCTCTTTAATGTCTCTTTATGGTTTATATATTTCTTTTCATTCTTTTGACATCTCTTTTAATCTTATATTTCTTTTTCTAAATTGTTTTTTGTAATGTTTTGCTATTTCTATTCTGACATTTTTTGGACTTGTTAGCAGATTTATTTTTCTTTCTGTTTGTTTGATAAACTTGTTGAGTACTATTTTCTTATAAGACCTATTTAGAAGACTTACAAGTATCTTTCTCTGATCTGTTCTTATCATTTCATATTTTTTATCTATATTTTCTTCTATTTGTTTTCTTTGTACTTACTCCCAGTTTTTTTTTTTTTTTCTAATAGTAGCTTTCTTCAACCTTTTATATCTTCAATCCATGCATTTGACCATTGTTTTTGTAGTTTTGGCAATTTTGTACCAATTTCTTTGCTTAGTATCTTTAGTTGTTTATTTACTTCACTTCTTTCTTCTTCTGTTATTGCATGTGTTTTTTTTGTTTTTGCATACTTAATTAATCTCTGTAACTTGACAATGCTTTCTTTTTGTTGCTATTCCTTATGACTTCTTCTTCTATTAGTTATCATGTTAAATATTTTTTTCTTAGGTATGTGTTTATTCGCTGCTATAATAATGGCTTTTTCTATTATATTTTATATATTGTTTTCCTCTTTACTTTTCTCTTCTCATTTTGTTCTTTTTTGCAAATATCTTTTAGAATCTCTTTTATCTAACTGATTTTGTAACTCTTTTGCATAATTTTTTCAATCTTCTAATTTTGTTTGATTATATAAGTATACTGTTCTTGACTGCCTCCTTTTTTTAATCTCTGTTTTGCTTTTAACTGCTATTATATGTTTGATCCATATTTCTGCTATTACTATTTTGTAATCACTCTCTATGATTTCTTTTACCTCTTTGATTTATGCCTTTTGTAAACCTGAGACTAAAACATCTGATATACATATATAGTCAATTCTTGTTGCTGCTTCTTTATTTGACCACATGTATTGTCAACCTATTGTTCATGTCTCTATATGTGTCTTTAAAGTCTTGTTTCTTTATTTAATTAAAAATTGGCAACCTTTTGTAGTTTGTTGTTTGTGGATGTTATCTGTCTAGGATATTGTCTACTGTGTAATTAAAATTACCTATTATGATAATTTGTATTTGTCTCTTCCTCTTTAAAATTATTTCTACAATTTCTTGTTGAATGTTTTTCTCTATTATCTTATTATTTGGTGGTATATATGCTGTAATTACAACTAATTCTAATTGTTTGAAGTATAGTATAATCTCTATCATATATTCGCTTATTTTTTAACTGCTCCTATATGCTTTTCCTATTGTTTATTGATTATAATTCCAATGTCTGAACCTTTCTTCTTATCTTCAACTGCATTTGTCCAAAACTTTACATATCTTTTGTCTATCACATATGTTAGAAACTTTTCTTCTCTTTCTGTAAGATTTGTTTCTGTAATTTCTAATATTGTAATTTCCTCTTTTTCTGCCCAGCCAAGCAGATTTTTCAATTTCCAACCTTTGGTCTTAAGTCTATTCACATTGTAACATACTAGTTTTATTTCCTTATTTCCTTTTTTCTATCTTTCTTTTAGTGATCTGTGTTTTGTCTCTGTATTTTTAAGTTCTTCTTTTTTTCTATTGTGTAATTCTTCTTCTTGATAAGAAATTTCTACTTCTCTTTTTTTCTTAAACACCTCTCTTTCAATTTGCAAAAACTCTTTAATTTTCTTGTTTATATTCATTAGTTCAACTGTGGCACCTTTAGGGGTGATCAGCTAGGCCTCTTCTTGTACCTAGCTGCATTTCTTCTATTTTGTCTAGTCTATTCAAAATTTGATACAAAACATCTTCTACTTGTATAGTTCTTGCTTAATCTTGCAGAACTGCTTTAGTTTTCAATTTCTTTAGGTCATCTTCTTTTACTTCTATTTTGGTATTTCTGTTTCCTAACCATTTTTCTATATTTTGTATCTAAGGGTCTAAACTTATCTTACCATATCTTTTATTTGGCTTTTCTTGAATTATGTTTCTGATTCTTAACACCTTTTGTCATTTGCTATCTAATTTTGATCTTTCTTGTTTCTTTCTTTTGATTCATTTCTTTTTTGTTCTTTTCTTCTTCTAGAATTTTCCCAACTTACTTGGTGATTATTGTACTATATTGGTGTTGATTGAGCTTTTTCTACTGCTACAGCATTTGCAAAAGTAATTATTACAAACTTCTTTTGATTTCTATTTTTGTTATATAGGATGTATACTGCTTTTGCACTTTTGTTTTTTAGGCATCATAAAAGAAGCACTTTTGAGATTCTTTTTGAAATGTTTAACAATTTAGCTGTATACTGTCCTTGCTTGTCTCTTTGTTCATAATCTTCATCTTCAATTGTTATATGTACTAGTTTGTTGTTGCCAAGTGGCAGTACTCATAGAATATTTTCTTCTTTCTCCAAGCTTGCTACTATTACTGCCAATGTCTTGTATGATGATTTCTTAACTCATATAATATTTAAGTTTTTAAATTTTCTGCACATATATTTGATTTCTTTTTTATTAATATTTGATAATATCTTATATAATTAACTATTTTTCTTCTTGCAATTTCTTTTCTTTGTCTTTGTTATTTTCTATTACAATGCTTTTCTTCATAGTATCTTTTTTCTTTTTTTTCTTTTTCTTGTTTTTTAATTTCTCTTGTTCTTCTTGGTTCTTTATTTTTTTTTGTTTGTTTTATATCTTTTTCTTCTCTTTTTTTAGTATTATGTTTTTCTTGCTACTCTGCTTCTTGACTTTTATTCTTATTTTTTTCTGGAATAAGTTTAAGCCATTCACCTTCTTTTTTCCTGATTTTGTCTATTGTTACATCTTTGCTATGTTCATAATCAAAATCCACTTTTATCTAATTGTTTCTATTTTTAAATACTTCTTTGATTGTTTTTATATGATGGTTATTTTCTAGAATTCACTGAACATACTTTACTCTTTCTTTTTTAGATTCATCTAATAAAGTGTAAGTTGGCATATTTGCCTTAAAAGATTTGTTTTTGTTGCATATTCTGTTTTTTGGAGACCATTGACTATGCTCAATTGTACTTGCAGAAAATAAAATACTGGTTTCTTTATCAGTTGGTTCTTTTTTTTGTTCTTCTAATTCCATGTTTGTGTCTTTACTGTTTTTTTCTATTTTCTGAACTATGTTACTTTTTAGCATTCCAGATTCATTGACCATTTAACTTATTTAATGATGTAATATAGTAATGCTGAGACTTTTTATTTGTTTTTTTAATATTTTCAGTCTATGCTCATCATTTTTCTTCTTTTTTCTTAACATATTAGTTTTTTGTTTGTGTTTATGTTTGTGTTATATTCAAAAGAGTCTGAATTAAAGCTTATTGACTTAAGCTTTTCTGCTTACTCATCGATTATCTTTTTTTTAAGCTAGCTTGTTTTTGCTATTCTTAATATTTCTAGTATTTAATTATATACTAACATATTATAAGATATAATATGTTTTAGGTCATATATTGCTAATTCTTTAGCAATATGTTCTATATTACTTGGGTTCTGTATAGAAGTTTTGAGAACTTGGTCTAGAATTTTACAGTCTATATGTCTTCAATTTCTAACTCCTATTTCTCTAATATAGGATATAATATCTGCATTGCAATTTTCATTCATTGGTTTATATTCTAATAATTGGATCGAGATCTTTCTTTTAGGCTAATCAGTATCTAGAATTAAACTTTGTAATATTTGTTAGTATGTTGTTAGTACTATGTTACTAGTTTTATAATAATGCTTGATATTTTCTAATTAGATACAAGACTCATTTGTTTGTTGTTATTTGTTGTTGCTACAGTTATCATGTATTTTGTTTTCTGTTTTTTTAGGATAATACCAATTTTTCAAAAATTTTTACTTTTTTGTTGAAAATATTGCTGTTTCTTATTAATATCTTAGTGCAGCTTCTTTTGTTTTCTAATCTTTACTATATTATATGTATTTTCTTTTGCTATAGCTTTTTTGTTAGTTATCCAAAAAGTGTTTGCTAGTCTGTTTTTCTGTTATTTTTGTATTTTGTTTTTTCTTGTTTTGGAATTGAGGATCAGTAGAGAGAGTTGTTTTATTAATATTTTTTTTTGTTGTTTTAAGTATATCATTTAAAATATATATTTTAACTTTTTGCTTTATAGATGCCTTGCCAAAGCAAAAATCAAGCAATTTTTGTTTATTTGTCCTCTTTCCAAAATCAAATTACAAATTTGAAAGCTAAAGCAAGTAAAAGAACTTTATCAAATTTCAAAATAATTTAACAAGAATAGCAATGAAGCACTATTCATAGCAGATAGTTACAAAAAAAAATTTACTATGAGTTTGAATTGCAAATTTAAAGATAAGATTTAGTAGTTGTGAAGAAGGTTAAGAAAAAATAAGAACCAAAAATATTTTTGTAATATTTTATAAATAGTAATAATAATAATAATAAAAATTTTATATTAAATATAATCGATATTATTATTTTTTTTTTTAAATTTTTGTACTAAGTTTTTATAATTAATAAATAATAATTGATAAGATAATAATAAATAATAAGTAAATAAATAATGTTTATAAAAGTAATAATAAAATGTTAGGTTTTATAGAACACAGTTTTAATAACAACTTGTAGTTAGAGTTTGAAACTTGATTCAGTATTCAGATTTAAATCCGATTTTCTTCGGATTTAGATTAAATCTGAATATAAAATCAAATTTACCGAATCTGCAACACTATGTGATCAACAATGATTTGTACTACGTATATACATTGTCCTTCAGAAAAATATTACTTCGTTCTCAAAAAGACTGAGTATTACACATCGATACATTAATATCTATTCTTGCAGAGAACTAAAATCCATATGTAAAACAATATATTGTAACTTATTGTTGATTTATACATCCTCATGATTGCTTGTAATCTAGTTCTTTATGAGGACTAAAGTTTATGTAAGAAGCAATAAATTTTAATTTTCGGGCATCATCACAATAAACTATAATGTATTTGTTCTCTGAAAAAACTAAAGTTCGCATGAAAAGTAATGAAATCAAAGCTTTACGCCCTCGTAATGCCTTATAATTTTTGCAAGAGCTAAAGCTTATGCATGAAATAATAAATTATAACATACATTTTTAAGCCTTATGCACTTGTCATATCCTGTAATGTATTTACTATTACTATAGTACTCTGTGAGAGCTAAACATTATACTAATCTATTTTCAGGAAGCAATTATTTTTGCTTTACATCTTCACAATAGTTCTCATAGAGAACTAAGATTCGTATAACATTATTATTAGATAATTAGTAAGGTATAAATAAATGTAATAAAATAAGTGTTTGAATAAAAAAAAAATGGCATCTTCATCTGTTCCTTCTTTTGACCTTAATATCAATGAACCAACTTCATTCTCAGAAGCTGAAACATCTGCTTCTATGAATCCTATTCCTTTAAAAAATCGCAAGAAACATAAAAATAATTTAGGTAAAAGTATCAAAGGCAATAGAATTAATAAAAGTCATACATCCTACTTTTTTAACAAAGACTCTGAGGATAATAATATAGCATACTGTAAAACATGTGTGCGAAACCTTGTTGGTACCCAAAAAAAACCCTATCCCTATAGTTGTAAAGAAGGCACGACCTCAAATCTTGCTAATTATTTATGTGAAAGACATGGCATAACAATCTATAATTATCATAATTATTTGGATGCGAATAATGAAGTAAGATTAAGAAAATGTGTATATAAAAAAAAACTTAATTATTTATTATAACAAAAAAATTTTCTTTATTTAAATTAGCCAAAAGAACATCAAATATTTGTTCCTCAATATAGCAAGACTCGTCAAAAAGAGCTTTTGCGACTTTTAATTAAATTTATAGTCAAGTTTGTAGAGCCTTTATATGGTTGTGAGCCCAGATTTCATATACCATGTAATAAAACAGCTCGGAAATTGATACATAAAGCATATTTGTAGAGTACAGATCAATTAAATAATTTACTTAATGATACAGCTATCTCGATTCATTTAACAACTGACCTTTAGACAGCCAAAAGTAATTATGGATATATTGGAGTAACAGCCACCTGGCTTGCCCCTGATTTTACATTTCGAGAAGTTTTATTAACTTGTAACATTCTTGATCATCCGCATACTGGTGAAATTATCAGTAATGAGTTGTATCATGTTATTTAACAGTGGCATATTACTGATAAAGTTTTTACTATTGCCATGGACAATGGTGCAAACATGGTGAAAGCAATCTGTCTTCTTAATGATACTTTGTCTTCTATTGAAAGACAACCTTGTGCAGCTTACACATTACAATTATCTGTACATGAGGGTTTAAAACAATGTAAGCATATACATAGACAAATTAAAAGTTTACAATTATTTTTTAAATCACCAAAACAAGCACAAAGTTTAAGGGAGGCACAATATAATAATTATCTAGCTGAAAATGTTGAAAATGTTGAAGTATCAATAAGTCCTTTAGATGTTTTGCTTAATACTAAAACTAGGTAGAACTCTACCTTTATAGCATGAAAAAGGCTTCTCGAATTACACAATTTTATATGTTTGGTTTCAATATCATTATTAGTAAAACAAGATCATGCATCTCAAAAAGAAGGAGAAAAATTAGGCCAATTATGTTTAATACCTGAAAAATAGCGTAATTACTTTTTATTGTTATTATTTATTATGATTATATAATTACATATTTTTAGTTTATACGGCTTCATATTTTATGAATTATCAATATACATAGTTATGTTTTGATAATTCATTAGTGTAATTGTTGTAATATCCTACTACTTTTGGTCATTCCTGATAGATGATTAGAGATTTAGAGTTAGAACCCAGATTCAGAAATTGCTATATAGACAAAAAAAAAAAAAGTAAAGCCTCATGTTATTTAAAAAATTGTATACTGTATCACGGCTCTCAATAACCATAAAGATGAATATTGATAGATCAATATAGGACACAAAGGTAAAGAAAGCTTCTGGTTTTATTACAATACTTATTTACTGTATTTCAGTATTTAGAAAGAGTTAACTACTTTTTTTTTATGCTTATTTTAAATATAAATTCATCATATGATATTTAACACCACAGCATGATCAATGATCATGGTTGAACATGTGAGCACGAGACAACTTTAGTAACTAATTAGAAGCGATAAGTATTATATATATACATATATACTAGTATATAATTTTTTTTTTTGGTCTATAACTAATTTTTTCAATTTAAATTCTGCCATTATGCTGTATACAATATATAGCATCTTGAACAATTTTCTCTATAGAACCAAATTTGACCGATATAGGCATGACTGTATTTTAATATAAATGTAGCAGCTATCTTTTTTATTACTCTGATATTGGTCAAAACCTATACTTTTATAGAAATCATTTCAATAGTACTATATCTCAATCACTAACAAATCACTCAAGAGCATTATTAGTAAATTGGGAATGACTAAACATTTTATAATTTTAAATTTAAAAATTACTAATTATTTACTTTATTTGTATATAGTTTTGTTGAAGAAATGATCAAATTATTAGAACCATTTGAAGCCTTAACACGATGATTGTCAGGCACCACATATCCAATACTTAATTTAGTATATCCATGTATATACATATTAAAACAAATATTTGCACCAAAAATTGAAGAGAATGAAACTGTTGATAGTTACTTGGATCTTATTTACAGCCCTTTAACAAAAGATGATATTTTAGAAAGTACTGAAGATGACGACTCAAGCTCTACAAGTGATGATAATGATATTCCAACTGCTGAAAATAAGTGACATTTGAAACATGCCTATCAACAATTTAAGAAACAGGTAAAAAATACATGAAGATGAAGTAGAGACCGAGATCGAGGTAAAGATTGAAAATTAGTTAAAATTTTTTTAATTAACTAATCAGTAACTATAAAGCCAGACAAACTTGATTCGGTGGTTTACATTACCCTCTTGTCCTTTTAGTGAAAAAAAATTCGATTATTTTGAAAAAAAAACTTTTTTAAAACTTTATTATAAACTTACCTCTTACCTTATCCTTTCCCTCTCACTTGCAAATGGGATATAATATAAACCATGAATCAAATTGGTTTGACCTAATTATTAATTAACTAACCAAAATATTGTATAATTAATTAGCTAATTGTCAATTAATTGTTGAATAACTATGTTATTATTGATAATCAAATCATTAATTATATAGTATTTTAGTAAGTCAAACAAAAAAATAACTAATATATTAGTTATTGTTTTCTATCCTTATATTTAAATCAAGGTCAAGATCAAAATCGTAAGCATACAACTAAAAAAAATGAAAATGTAGATGTTAGTCAAATTGAGTGTTTGCTATCAGCATGTACACAAAACCTTATCAAAAAGGTCCGTGCAGCCATATATCTCTCTTTGAAAAAACTTTGGGAAATACCATTAGAAATATTCTTAATTGCGATGATTTTAGATTCTCGAATGAAGAATTTTTCTTTTGCTGATAGTTTGGACTAAGTACAATAATTAGCATATGCTGAGTTTCTCTTAAGAAGCTTACATACTCAACTTAAGCAAAATTCAGTAAATGGTGAAAATATTGAAGTGAATACTTCAGTTGCAGTAAATCTGAATAATGATAATGCTAAAAATATATTTGCAAAAATGTAGGATAATAATCAAACACAAGTACAAGATAAAGTTACTCACTATTTGTGCTATCCAGATGAATCAAGAAATATTGATCTTTTAATTTGGTGGCAAGAGCATCAGGTAAGCTATCCATTTTTATTACAGTTAGCACGCAAGTATCTTTTGATACTTGCTACTTCCATTCCTAGTAAACGGCTCTTTTCTGATGCTGGCAATCATATTTCAGCAAGAAGAACATGATTAGCATCTAACTTAGTAAATAATATTCTATTTTTGAAATATAATACTATATACTTTCCTATGTTTTCACCTTTAGAGGCTAATAAATAGATTTTTTTCTTGCTTGAATTTTAATAAGTTTAACCTAGCTTTTAACTAGAATAAAAAAAATATAATTTGAAAATTGTAAATTAAAGCTAAAGCTCTTAATTAAAATTTTAGTTTTAATAATAAAACTAACCGCTTTGTTCAAATAAACTAATTCCTTTGATCAACGGTTGTAAAATGCTTTTTTAAAATTTATGAGGGCATACAATGTTATATCAGATATTAGATATAGTAGTTTGCAAGCATAGTCTTATTGGTTAATGATATGCATGCAGGTTATATCTGGATATCGATTCAACAATTCGGATTTAAATCTGAAGCTGAAGATCACTAATTAAATAAACTTGGATTTAAAAAATAAATTCAGTTCCAAACTCTACTTGTAGTTTCCAGATTTGTTTTTTATGATATTATTCTAAATGATTACTATTATAGTATCTTTGTAAAATTTGTCTCTTGTTGTTGCAAAGTTGATAAGCATTATTTACTATTTTAGCATAAATAGTAAATAGTTCAGTTCTTTTATCTTCAAACTTTGCAGAGCATAAGGCTTTTAGATTCTTTATTAAATTAAAACTTTATCACCAACTTTAAATTCTTCTGGTTTTGGTCTTCTGTTATGTCTTTCTTTTTGTTTTTCTTGTGATGCTTCTGTATTTTGTCTGGCTTGTTTTTGTGCTTCTGGTAGTTTGTCTATTAAGTCAAAAGCTTATAACAAAATACTATCTTCCAAGTTTATTTCTGCATTGGTTTCTTTTATTGACAAAATTAATTCTACAAATAATACTGCTTGTCTTCTATAAGTTAGCTGAAAAGATGTATATTTTGTAATAGCATGCTTCTTAGTTCAATAAGCAAAAAGTATAGCAGAAAAATTTATATTCTAATCTTTACTAGTTTCTACTTTTGCTAATGATTTATACAATGTTCTATTTAGTCTTTTTATTGTGCCATTTGTTTGTAGATAATATAATGATAAAAATTTATGTTTATAAAAAAGTTTTTATATAGAATTCAAATTATTTTACTTCAAAAGTTAGGTCCTTGGTCTGAAAAAATAATCTTAGATATTTCATGTTTACAAACTATTTTTGTAAAGATAAATTTTGCAAAAGTTAAAGCACTTGCATTTAGCATATTTTGAGCTTTTGACCATTAGGTTAAATAGTCTGTTGCAACAATAATGTATCTATTATTGTAAGTAGTGATAAGTAATAGTCCAACTAAGTCAATTTTAATTTTTTTAAAAGCTTGTCCTATCTTAATAGGATGTAAAGGTTCTTTTTTTCTAGCTTTGCCTCTTCTTTGACATTAATCACAAGTCTTTATTTATTTTTTAATGTCTTTATACATTTAATCTTAATAATATCTTTCTGAGTCTTATGATATATGACATCTATTTCTAAATGTTCTGCAGTAGGATAACTATGCATCATATTAAAATAAGATCTACTTTTGTTCATTTAATAACTCTAAATAGTTTGTCTATAGATTTTTTGTTTTTTTTATACAAAAGTTCATTTTGAATCATAAAATATTTAGCCTGATTAGTAAGTTGTTTTTGTTAATAAGTAGTAAAGTTTAGAGGTATAGTGTTAGAATTTAAATAATTAAATAGATTGTAATATTGATATAAGTTTATTATTTAAATTTTTATATTAAAGTTTTGAGAGAGCATTCACATTAGAGTGAATTCTATCTAGTTTATAAATAATTGTAAAGTAATAAGATTAAAGTTTCAAAATTCAGCATCTAATACATTCTTTGAGTTTTATAGTTTTAAGTCATTTTAATGCTAAATGATCAGTTATTGGAGTAAATTCTGTAGCTTCTAGATAACTATAAAAATGTTTAATAGTCCATATTATTGCAGCATATTTTAATTTTGTAGCAAAATAATTTTGCTCTTAAAGTAACAAACTTTTACTAACATAAGCAATAGGATGTTCTTTATTATATATTTCTATTTTTTTGGCTTAATGTAGCTCCAAAGCCATAATATAAAGCATCTGTAGCAAGTATAAATCTTTTGCTAAAATCAGAATAAGCTAATATAAGTGCAGTAACAAGCTTTTTTTTAAATAATTTAAAAGCTTATTGTTGTTTACTTTCTCAATGATAAGGTTTATCTTTATATAAGAGTTTGTTTAGAGATTAGACTATTGCTGAAAAATTTCAAATAAATTATTTATAGTATTTAGTTTAATCAAGAAAAGATCTTAATTTAGTAGTGTTTTTAGAAGATTGAATCTTTTGTATAGCATTAATTTTTGCAGAGTCTGGGACTATTTCTTTTAAGCTAATAGTATGTTCTAAGAAGAGTAATAATTTTATTCCAAAATTGCACTTGTTAAGATTAAGTTTTAATTTAGTTTTTTTTTTTTTTTTTTAAAATAACCTTTTTGGTCTTTTGACTTTTATTAATTACTTATTGGTATTGTGATTCAATTAACCACTACAGGAGAGTATACAATTGGCTACATATATAATTTTCCTATATTACTTATTTAAGAAGTCTGCTTGAAGGTTCTCTACTAATTGCTATACCTAATACCTTTGCTTGGGTGTTCTATTTTAAACTTTCTAAACCTGTAATCTGTATTAACTTACTAGGTTATACTCAGATACTCAGATCATTATCTTAACTTTAGAACTAATTTATCCTTGAGGTAAACCCTCTAGAGCCTTCTGTATCTATTTTTACAACTGATCTAGATATCACTATGGCAGAACCAACACTTGTAGTCAGGGCTTAACCATTAAATCACTATGCTTTTGTAAAGTTTACTTGGATCCTAGCATCTACTTCACAGCATAATTCCAATACTTTAATATACTTTTGTCTTTTTACCTGTCTTTTTATCAAACTCCTAATTCAGATAGCCTATAGAGGACTATGATCAGTCCATTGGTATATCAGGTCAGCCTGATATTCTTTTCTTCTGGTTCATTTTGGCAGCCTAATTGATGGTACTCTTAAGATTTCCAATTTAGAGGTTTTTGTCTATCTGACTACTATGACTAGGTACTATAACCTTGGTATCTGTTTCACTAGGCTAGCCTTTACAATAAAGCCATTGAAGATCCAGCTACCTTTCTATTCAGGTCTTTCCAAATGAACTTCTTGTTACCTAATTTTAACAGATTTACATAGCCACAAGAACTTATTTAGTATTTGCACTATCTGATTTGTCAGTTTGTATTTCTTTGTGTAATACTATACTTACACAGATGCCTTATAACCTGCCAGTCATACTGGTATGATTGCCATTACAGATATTCTAACCTAATCATTATTAACAGTTGCTGTATTATAAATATTACATAGGTGATTATTTAAATTTTTGTTATCGATAGGATTTAAACATCCAACTTATCACTTGAGAGGTTGACAACCTTTAATTCAGCTTCTTTAATCTGTTGAAACACTATTCTTAAATGTTTTAAATAATTCTCAAATGTTTTTAAGTATACATTAGTATTATCAAGATAGATAACAACAAATTTTACACAATTCCTTTATATATTCTGTTCATGAGTCATTGAAATATTGCTAGTGCATTGCATAATTCAAATGGCATTATATTAAATTCATAAGTGCTATATTTTATAATAAATGCAGTTTTTTCCCTATCTTTTGGATTCATCATAACTTGCCAGTAACTACTAGTTAAGTCTAAAGTTGAGAACTATTGTAATCCAAATAAGGCATTTAACATTTTTTGTATTTTTGATAAAAAAATAAGCATCCTTTTTAGTAACATTATTAAGTTTTTTGTAATCTATACAAAATTTCAACTTTTTATTTTTCTTTCATACTAGAACAACAAATGATGCCCAAGAGCTTTCAGATAATTAAATTATATTACTTTCTAGCATTCATTTAATTTTTTTTTGATAAAGTTCTGCTCATCTAGAAACATGTTGTAAAGGCATAATTTAACAGATGATACATCTTTTGTATAGATGCAATGTTTAACTTTATCTGTTCTGCCAAGTTTTGCAATATTTTTAGCAAATAAATTAGCAAATTTTTCTAATAAGTTTTTGAACAGTTATTCTTGTTCTTTAGTAAGTGGTCCTACATTTACAGTATTTGTTTTTTCTAAAGCATATTTCTCATATGATATTAGAGTATCTATTATATATATATGCTTTTTCTTCAATGCATTTTTTTGCAAAGCCTGTTGCAAAGCTTCTTTTTCTGTTAGTAATTTTTTTTTAAGTAATAATTTTTTAATTTCTTTGTCTTCTATGTCTTTTTGGTCTTTTGAATCTTTTGGATCTTCTGAGTCTTTTAAATTTTCTGAGTCAGATAGTTTTTGATTTTGCATAAGATAATTCAAAAATCTTGAAATGCAAAGGCCAAATGAAAGTAATAATTTGCTTATTCTTGGTGATAAGTTATTTAATCTTAAAAAAATTCCAACATCTTTTCAAAATTGTCTTCTAGATATTGAATTCTGGCTTCCAGTCTAGCAATAATTTGGTCTTTTTTATTATTTTTTTATCCTTCCTTTCTTCAAAAATAGTGTTCTTACTTATTTCTATAGGTTCTATAATAGCAGTTTCTTCTGATAACTCTATTACTTCTATAATATTTTCTTTAGCAAGAGTTAACTCATTTAACTTTTGATAACATTTATCACAATATCTTTGGTGTTCTTTCAATTTTGTATATTGTTTGGCAAAAAGATATTCACAACAAAAAGCTACTTTTTCTTTAAAATTTTTTTTTAAATTTTCTGCTGTTTTTTGAATATTAAAGTCTGAATAAGCAGTATTAAAAGATTTATCTAAAATCTGTTGTAAGGTGGCTTCTTTTTTTTTAGTAAGATTTATTTGTTCTGTTCAAAGTAAGATAATAATTTTATCAAAGATCCATTTATAACTATATTTATCATAGTTTTGTTCTTCTATAGCTTTCTTTATAATTTGAATATTTTCTTCTAATAAGAATTTAGCAAGTTGATAAATTCTATTTTGGTTCAAGTCATACTGACTTCCAGCACTCTTGTTAAACTCAGTATAGTGTTTAATTCTATTTTAAATTTTATAATTTGAATTATATTGCAGGTCTGAGCTCACT
Source organism: Cetraspora pellucida (assembly GCA_910591915.1). NCBI lineage: Eukaryota > Fungi > Glomeromycota > Glomeromycetes > Diversisporales > Gigasporaceae > Cetraspora > Cetraspora pellucida. The sequence continues at coordinate 37,619 of CAJVQA010000099.1, forward strand.
TTATAAGCATATATATGTTCTAATTTACAGAACTATAGGTCTCCTTATATACTTTTTAAGTAGTGCATTCTTAATTAAGGTTTTTGAATATTACACATTTTATATTAAACAAGAGTTCTTCTTTCTAATTCTGTTGTATAATATTCATAAGTTTTTTGTTCATTAGAGTTAAGGCTTTTATAATAGGTCTTGTAACAAGCAGTACAAGCAAGTTAAGTCTTTAGCTTGTATAATTTTTCTGATTGTTGTAAAGTAAAGTAAAAACAACAATGATGAGTTCTTTTTTTGTTGTAGTAGGATTGTCTTTTTTGTTCTACCAAGTTTTAATTATATTCACATCTATAAGTCAGATTATCTAGTTTCAATTAAGCAACAGGACAGTTAATTTCTATATGGTCATACTTATTATAACTATAGCATTAGTTTTCTAAGCAGTCTTTGAACAGATAAGTAGTTTGTTTGCAATTCTTGCAAGCTAATTGTTTTTTTGGTTTGTTGGAATAGTTAATAGATTGGTGCCCATATTTATTACAATGTTGGCATTGATTTTTAGACCAGTTTTTATATTAATGAATAGTTTTGTTGCAGATATAACATGCAAGATAGTTTCTTTTTTAAGAGTATGTAGTTTATTCTCTATTATAATCTTCTTTCTCAGAAGTTATAAAGAATGCATAGGCTTTATATAAGATCAGATATTTCTACTTGTATAGTTTAAAATCTTCTAAAGTAGTACAAGTAGCTTATTTTTCTCAAGGTTGTTCTGCTCATAGGATGTATCAAAAACAAATTTTCTTTCTTTCTAATAAATAGTATATTGGAAAGTTTTCTAATTATAGTTAGCTTCTACTTTTTTTAACCAATCATTTCCTAATAGAAGTAAATAAGAAGTAGTAGATACAACTTCTACATATAAAGGAATAAGTTATTCTTGAACTCTAATAAGTAGGTTTCTAATAATTTCTAATAGTCTAAAAGTAGTTCTAGTAGTAGTGACAATAATGCTTTTGAATAGTTCTTTTATTTTTAATTCTAATTCTTTTATTGTCTGGTAAGAAATCCTACTGACAGAGACTCTACTGTTAATAATAGCAGAGTAGGTTCAGTCTTGAATATTAATATAATATTTAACAAGAATAATAGTAAGAGTATAATAAGATTTAATAATTTCTTGGTTCTTTGCTATAGTATAAGCAGTAAGAGCAGTCCTAATAAAGTAGTTGTCTAACAATCTTTTTCAATTGTTAGTATTTAAAGTGATTTGTACTTTAGCTACATTTACATCTTGATAGTAGAGTAAAAATAAGTAATTAAATCTTAGTTTCTATTTTTTTTGACTTCTGTTTCTAGATCTGTTTCTTTCTAAATAGTTTCTGTTTCTGTCTTTGAATCTGCTTTTGCTTTTGTCTCTTTGATAATTATTTTTTTGGTTATTGTAGTTTTTTTTTGTTATTATTATTGCAATTATTATTGTTGTTTTTTCTTCTTTTAAAGTTTTTGTTTCTTTGGTTTTTATTATATCTTTTTTTACAATTTATTATAAAATGTTCAGGATTATTATAGTAATAGCAAAAAGTTCTGTTTTGTGCAAAGTTAGATTTGAAGTTATTTCTTTTATTGCAATGTAGACTGTGTAAGGTTGTAAAGATTGTTGAGCTTATAATATTAATTAAGGTTGGATTATGACTGAGTTGATGTATAGTTGAGCTATTGTTTGATAATGTTATTAATATTATCTTTTTTTGAAGCAGCCATTACTTTTTCTAAAGCAGTTATTACTTTTTCTAGTTTCTAATATTTTGCATCTTTAATAGTAGCAGCAAAAGTTTCAAATACTAATGCTTATATAGGTATTGTATATTCAAGCTGCAATCTTTTAATTAAAAGTTAAATAATAAAATTATTTAAAAAAGTCTTTTCAGTGTCTACTTTTCTTCTAAGGAGTTTGTACAATAACACTTGAGGTTCATGTTAGAGATACTTGTAGTTTATATGAAAACACTTAAGATTTGTGTTAAGGATACTTAAGAATCTTGTACTATAGCACTTGGCACAGTAATTTGATACTAAAATATATTAAACTTGTACAAAAGTACTTGGAGTTTATAAGATGATAATAATATTACAGATGTTATTCAGTATCATGTGGCTATACTATATTTCTAATAATTAATTAAAATTCTTTTATTTATCTACTATATAATATAACTATTAGCTAACTAATAATTAATAACTAATAATAAATATAATATATAAAATACAATAAAGAATATATATATAACAGCCTTACCTATGAATTTTACAAGGTATTCAAAAATAAAATATTGTTAATATTAAAGCAAGTATTTAATTTTGCATTACATACAGGATGGATATCAGAATCCTGATACAAGAGTATTATCATATTAATATCTAAAAAATCAGAAAAGTTAGAAAACTTGAATAGCTGAAGGCCCATTGCTTTAGTTAACTGTGACACAAAAATATTTATAAAGATAATAGCAAATCATTTAAACTTGATCTGCACTGAGTTAATTGGAAAATATCAATATGGCTTTGTGGCAGGAAGACATATCACAGACACAATGTTGGATATAATAACAACTCTGAAACATTAGAATAATTAGTCAGAACAAGCATGGATGCTGTTTATAGACCAAAGAAAAGCCTTTGATCAAGTAAACCATGAATACTTAAAATTTGTTCTAAAGAGGATGGGCTTTAATAGATTATTTGTTTTAATAATAGAGAATCTCTTTTCAAACCTTATAGCTCATATTTCGGATACAGGGATGCTGTCAACCCTCTTCAATGTCAAAAAAGGAGTTAGGCAAGGAGACCTATTATCTCTCTTATTATATGTTCTTTCATTTGAACCATACTTAAAAGCATTAAATGAACAATTAACTGGGATACAAATAGGGAGTGAAAACTTTAAAACTGCAGCTTATATGAATGATTTAACAATTGGATTGGTTCCTAATATTATTGGATCAAATTTACTCAACTAACAGCAAACTATAAAAAAGCTTCAAATGCAATAATTAATAAAGAAAAGTCTACCTTAATAGCAATAACAAACAATGCTACATATACCAATTTAGTAAATGAAAGCAATTTTTCAAAATTAAAGAATGGTGAATTGATTAAGTTATTGGGCATTGAGATAGATAAAAAGGGACAGACGAAAAAAAGTTTGTGACAGTCTATGACAGAAAAAATAAAAAAAAACAATCACTTCAATAAATAAAAGGAACCTTTCTTTCAAAGATACATTTTGGTGGCCAAATCCCTTATGTTGTCCAAGATATGGTATGCTGCCTATATTTTTCCTCTAAACAGAAAACAGCTTGCAGAATTAAATGATCAATTAATGCTTTAGATCAAAAATAAATCCAAAGTTCTGCCCAGATATATGATTTTTTAACAATCATATGAACAAAATAGTTTGTGAGTATCAATCTTGTCAGATATGTTGAATGCTAGATTTATAATGATTTGGCTTAAGCTACTATCAGGCAATGAATTTTGGATGAGAGTTGAAAGAGAGCATATTGAAAATAAGTTGTGAAATAGGCATATGACAAATACTTCATCTTTGCTTACAAAGCTGATAATTAAACTCAGAGGATAGCCATGTATTTGGAAACCATATCTAAATGTCTGGAGTAGACTTCAGAGAAGGGCACCAATTGGAAAAGGTAGTTGGCCATGAGAACTAAATACAATAGAAATTATAGGCATAAGAGGTGATGAATTTATAGTATCACATACAATGGAACACCTAAGAAAATCATTAATAAAAAGTACATTAATACAGAATAACACATTTAGCAGAAATAACAACAAGAAAAACTGAAATTGGACATGGTTAAGTTGGATACCAAATAAGAGAAAAGATATATTTTGGCATATGATTCACAAAGCCCTCTTTATAGGATACAGGCTGACACATATCATCCTAGAGGTATCAAGTAAATATCCATGGTGTCAAGGAAAGTCTCAAACCTTAGAACATTTTTCTCTAGACTGTTGCATTAGCAGGAAAATATGGATGACTGCATACCAATTTTTTAGAATAAGTTAAAGCTTGCCAACATCAATAGAGGAAATAGTGATAGCCTCTAATATAGGCTCATCTTATCCCCACTCAGTAATAGTATGGCTGCATATAAATGTAATATATGAAATATGGGTCTGGTACTCTAATGAAAGATAGGGAGAAGGTTCACTTTCAGAATATGCAATACCAAATATTTGGAAAGATCATATCACAAAAGAACTGCAAGTCCTAATCAAAGAAAATAAAATATGAAGAAAAAAAAGAAGATATCTTGAAAAAATATTTAATGTAAATAAATAATACTAATCAATAATTAGAACAATGTAAATAAGAGTAGGCCTACTATACACTACTTAATAATACATTATATAATAATAAACTGCATCACATGACATTCCAGATTAGGGTATAAAAAAAAAAAAAGAATATATATATAACTACTAATACTATTATATAATATGCTATACTAAAATCTATTTTGTAAAATCCATTGCACAAAAATTAACTAAAAAATTCATTCGTCAAAAAACGCTTATAACTATTTATTTTACTAAGACAATCTGTTCTGGCATCTTAAGTAAACTTGTTCAGCATTGTATTTTACATATATTCTGAGTATATTATATCTCTAGAGTTTAAGCTCACTAAGAAAACTGTACTGACAGCCTTTGGCTCCCAGTTTCAATAATTTTATATTTTCATAGTTTTTGCTGCTATAATCTGTCTTATACTCTTAATTAAAGTTATAGTACATATTTTTCTAGTTAAAACAAGCTCTAAACGAAAAGTTTTGACCCAATATTGGTCAAACTACAACTAAATTTATCTTTTACTCTCTTGAAAAATTTTTTTCCTACCTTTTGTCACTACTCTATTCCCTTTTTCTCTTACATGGATTTCATGTAACCATTTGATCATTTCCCAATCTATAATTTATTAATTTATACAAAAAATTCTGTAACCTATCTATTAATAGAATCTCATTGAACACAATTCTCTATTTCTATATTTAGTTCTTACTAATATTATACAATAATCTGTACTTCAAACTCTATTTGTGTTTAGTACCTAAGTCATATTGTGACCCTAGTCATATTAGTTACACTAATGTACTATTTTAGTGACACCCCAATACTACAACTCCTGACTTTAATTATCACTTCTGTAACATTATTTATAATCATATTATTAACTTAGAAAAATTTCTAAGTCTTTAATCAATCCTTATTCAAGTTATTATTATTCAACAATGCCTATCTTAAGTTAACAAGAACCTGACATAGCAGACCTTGATTATTTTTACCAAAACTTTTCCAATAGTTTTGATATTGCTTTTATGAAGAAGAAAATAATGGCAAGGCCTGCTCAATTTCATCCAAAGTTCAACCTACTACTTGCTTAACAAAAAACCTCAGATCTAACAAAATTACCCACTTCTTTAAAGCTCCTACTTCTACTTCTATCATTACTTGTCTTTGTGACAAATATCATACCAAATTCATCTCAACCTCAAACACCAACTACACTCAAGTTACTGAATTTACAACCGCTCATATTTATAGCAACTCAAAAAAAATCAACAGAACAACTCAACAACTCATGACTAACCTTTCTTCTTCTACTGACAATGTTTCTCCATCTCCTACACCAGATGTTCACTACCATACTTGTCCTAAATACTCTTTTCCAATTGGTTGTACCATAAGAAATAAGCGTCATTATCCTACTGAAAAATATATCTTCAAAAATAATGAAGTTTATCATCTTGGTTGTATGACTACTTCATCTCAACATGAAGCTAGTTCATTTTAAACTAAGAAAAATCCAACTCAAGCCTTCCAAAACATCTTACATGATTCTTCTCAAACTACCAATCCTTTTACTGCCTCTTTTTACCAAAACTTAACCTCTTTTGACCTTATTGACTCTTTTTTCTATTACCAATACTAATCCTATCTCTAATCAACCTCTTACTACTAACACTCTTAATATTTCTAACCCAAATCTTAATAATTCTAGTAATACCAACCAACTGGAAAATACTTCTAACAAACCTTCTTCCCAATTTTATTCAAGTATCCTCAAACCAAAATCTAATTCTATATACAACTGAGTTGCAAATTTTCCAATTACTGAAGAAATGCAACCTAACAAGAAATTGCAAACTTCATTCTCTCATCAACTTTTTACATTCCTTAAAAAATTTCTCTATGATTTCTATTTTGGTAAAGAAATTAAACCAGCTACTGTTATCCAACCTGTACTAAAAGCTTCATTATACTACATTATCCATATTATAGCTAGGCATTGGTCTGAATTTTTAACTAATCTTATCTACAACAGCAATCCTAATATTGACAAAAATGCTACCATTCCTTTTGAACTTCTCGAATCTACTCTTAAAAACCTTATCCTTAAATTTACAACCATCCTCTTTACCAAACTTAACTATCTTGAAATTTTTGCTTCACCAGTTACTATTCCTTCATATACAGCCTACAACCATCTCCAACTCTGCCTCAATCTTGCTTGTCTTCATCTTTTCTTATCAAATAATTATCAGTTTATTAATTATCAAAAATTTGCTGAAGACCTTCAGCTTAGACCTAAAAGATTTAAAATTGAATTTTTTACACAAATCACTAATCTTAAACAAAAATATCTTACTATTCAGTCAGATGCTAGATTCAATATTAAACTCTTCTTTAATATTCCCAAAACACTCTTTTTTAAGAGATTTTGTATTCCTTCACTAAAAAATTCTCTTGATCACTTTAACTTCTGGTTTGATATCTACTACCCTCCTTAT